>CM035166.1:28781056-28905300 GCA_020205615.1 Panax quinquefolius
TGAATTATTGAAGTTAGAAGTTAAAATAATTGATTTTTGAAAGTTTTAATTATTTTTTTCAAAGAAAACGTTTTTGGTGAGTTAATTGGGTCTAGCATGTGACATTATTGGCTGAATTCAGATCTACAAAGTTTGGCATAGGAAACTTAATAATATATATTAATATTATATTAAATTTTCTACATTGGTGTTCTAAGCAATTTCCTATAAATAGGTGCTTAGGTTAGAATTGAAAATCACACCGGCGAAGTTTTCTCTCTATATTATCGAGTGTATTCTTGTGAGTATTTTGATATCTTGAGTGTTCTTATCTCTGACGGTCTGCGAGTTAGTTCAAAGCGTTATTCGGTCGGAAATCTTGCTCTTTTGAGGTAATGGATAGTAAGGGATGTTATTTTATTCAAAAATGATATTATTTCTTCAATATCATTATGCCGAAATATTGGTGGGAATTTTTATCAAATTTGGAACTTTTTCATATCGGGGTTACTATTCATGAGTTACTATTCACGAATTACTATTCATGAGTTACTATTCACGAGTTACTATTCATGATTTACTATTCACGAGTTACTATTCACGACGGGTTACTATTCATGAGTTGCTATTCATGAGTTACTATTCATGAGTTACTATTCACGAGTTACTATTCATGAGTTACTATTCACGGGTACTATTCACTACAAAATTGGTTTCTTTTTCTAACCAAATTATAGTTGATTTATGAATATTACTTTGGAGATTAAAACTATATATTGATTATATTGATTTTATTATCATATATAACATTTTTATAACTCTGATGTTAAAATTCTCTTTCCTTTGGAGTGTAAAGATGGGTAGATTATTGGTATGATCATGACTAGGGTTCTCTTTGGTCAATAGTGAAAAGTTGAATTGTATTTGGTGTGATCATGACCATTAAATTTATAATTGAATATCTTTAGCTTAAGTGCAAAGGTGAATTGATCAACATGGTTATAATCATTGTTTATATAAATTACGAAATGATTATATATTTCTTTTGAGATATGAATATCTTTGGCCCATAGTACAAAGATGACTTATTGAAGAATATCTTTGGCGCGTAGTGCAAAGATGAATTATATCGATTTATTCTTGAATCAATGAATACGTTCTTTCTTGTATACACTACACAACAAGTAATAAAGTGAAAGTAGAGTATCGTTCCCACGAGGAATTATTTAATAAAAATCACCAAGTTACTAACTCTTAACCAAATCAATTTTATTTAAACAATCTCAAATTGTGAATTTTTAATTAAGAAAAACTAAATTAATTAAGAAATTAAAACAATTAAAAGAGATTATTCTAAAAGAAATAAATGAAAATTTGAATGAATTCGGATAAATAAGGATTAAGACTCCAATATCCCCAATTATGAATTATAAATCAATTATCCAATTATCCCAATTATTATGTCTCTTGAATTGTTAACAGAATTCTCAAATGCCAAAAGCCCTCTCTCGTGATCAATTGCCTTCTATTTAACCCAGATTAATTTTGCTATATCTCTATGCAAAACAATTGAATTAAACTCGTTCTGATCCCAATTCCTTATGTGTTACATACGCAAAATAGATATTCTCATTCTATTCACAAACCTAATTATTCACTATGCAAATAACTAAGTCACATGTCACCATGCCCAGTTCTAACCCTAGAATTCCTTTCTCAATTCCTTCTAGAGTAACAAGGTAATTATTGATCAGATAATTAATCAATAAGCACAAAGCAAGATGAACAATTCACTTCAACATAAATAATTAGAATAAATTAAATAATCAATTCATAATCATAAAAGTTCAATTGAAATCTTAATAAAAGAGTTAGTTCATAATTAATGAATTAAAATCAAGAATCCACAATTGAATAGACATTAAAAGATAAAAGTATGATAAGAGAAGAGAATAGAATCTGTTGTCAAAGAAATCGATGCTCCCTCTTCTCTCTTGCTCTTGATCTTCAATGGTCTCCAAGTTGCTTCAATCTCCAAAACTAATAAGAACTAGGGTTATGTTCTAATCTAATGGAGTGTTTAATCTAGTCTAATCTATGTAATCTCCCTTTATTTTATGCCTTACATCATGTATTTATAGGTTACAAGTCCAATTTTTAGTTTAGGAACAAACCCAATCCAATTTGGAGTCAAAAAGGTGTCAAAATTACTTAAAACGCGTCCAGGCCGCACCAAACCTCTTCCCGATTACTGCCAGACCTACACTGGGCACGACGCTCTTGAGAATCTGCCTTATAGCGCCCGGGCTGCAAATAGGCTTAAAATTAGCTCCCGGTATCTTGCCCCTTTTCGACATTTTCTGCTCAACGTCCTTTGGGAAAATGGCCATAACTTCTTCATCCAAACTCGATTTTGATGATTCAAGATGATCCGGAAGAGGAAAAGTAGATCTACAACTTTCATTCTTTGAGTTTTTCGAAATAAGGTCTGGAGCAATACTCAAATTGGCTCTGAAGTGACTGTTGTGTAAATGGCAAGTCAAAAAATGCTTGATCTAGCCACCCCCCAAACGTCGATCCAAGTAACTTTTGTCCCAATTCCTACAAAACAACATAAAACATGCTTGAATAGACATAAACACTTAAAAAACTAATCTAAAAGACTTGAGAACAACAATAAATTAAGCCCGAATGTATCCAATTCATGTGTATAAAACTCACTCATCAAATACCCCAAAACTTAAACCTTTGCTTGTCCTCAAGCAAAAACACAAAAGAGCTTAAAATAAACAAAATAACTCAACTAAATGAATGCATATTCATAATCTACTTCCTAATATACCTACGAATCGAGTAATAAATCAGTATGATATATAGCAATAGGCCTCAAAGATACCATTGGTACTCAAACAATATCCATCAATCAATTCAAAATCCATAACTCTAACCAATTAGTCAACCCAAACCTGTCATCACCCATGTTGTGTGTGTGTGCTTGTTAACCATTCTAACCAACCACAGTTCAAGATAATCACATAACAAACTTCTTATAAGGAAAATTTCAGTTCCAATTCAATTACTTTTGTGAACATGACAACTCCGGTTAAAACTAAGCAATTACCAAATCTAAGGGTAAATACAGGATTTATTTATACTTTTATTCAACCACGAGGGCATTTTTGCTCTTTCTCGTATTTTTTTTTTTTTTCATGGCTGTGCAATGTCTCATTCCATTAGGCTAACAGTGCCACCCCTTAGCGAGCTTTCAACCAACGACTCCCAGACCATATAAGACCTTAGGGCGCTAGGTGTTAAGACACCCCTTCAGGCGTACTTGCTCAAGTAACAAAGGCCCCGAAACAAAACTAACCACAATTTTTCTCTTTTTTTTTTTTTCATTCTTTCCTTTTTTTTTTTTTTTTCATTTTTTTTTTCATCAATTTTTTTTATATATATCCCATAGATTCCCCCAAACTCAAGCTTTTACGTCATTCCAACCTTTACCGATTTACATGATCAATGAATACGTGCAAGTATACACTATCAACAAGTAATAAAGTGAAAGTAGAGTATCGTTCCCACGAGGAATTATTTAATAAAAATTACCAAGTACTAACTTTAAACCAAATCAATTTTATTTAAACAATCTCAAATCGTGATTTTTTCTAATTAAGAAAACTAAATTAATCAATTAAAACTAGGTTACTTTATAAAATGAATTCAAATAAATAAAGGCTAAGACTCCAATATCCCCAATTATGAACTATAAACCAATTATCCAATTATCCCCAATTATTATGTCTCTTGAATTGTTAATGAATTCTCAAATGCCAAAAGCCCTCTCTCGAGTGATCAATTGCCTTCTATTTAACCCAGATTAATTTTGCTATATCTCTATGCAAAACAATTGAATTAAACTCAATTCTGATCCCAATTCCTTATGTGTTACATGCGGCAAATAGATATTCTCATTCTATTCACAAACCTAATTCATCATCATGCAAATAACTAAGTCACATGTCACCATGCCCCCAGCTTCTAACCCTAGAATTCCTTTCTCAATTCCTTCTAGAGTAACAAGGTAATTATTGATCGATAATTAATCAATAAGCACAAAGCAAGATGAACAATTCACTTCAACATAAATAATTAGAATAAATCAAATAATCAATTCATAATCATAAAAAAGTTCAATTGAAATCTTAATGAAAGAGTTAGTTCATAATTAATGAATTAAAATCAAGAATCCACAATTGAATAGACATTAAAAGATAAAAGTAAGAAGAGAAGAGAATAGAATCTATTGTCATTGTCGAGAAATGAGACTCCTCTCTCTTTCTCTGCTTTTGATCTTCAATGGTCTCCAAGTTGCTTCAATCTCCAAAACTAATAAGAACTAGGGTTATGTTCTAATCTAAAGGAGTGTTTAATCTAGTCTAATCTATGTAATCTCCTTTTTTTATGCCTTACATCATGTATTTATAGGTTACAAGTCCAATTTTTAGTTTAGAACAAACCCAATCCAATTTGGAGTCAAAAAGTGTCAAAATTAACCCAAAACGCGTCCAGCCGCACCTAGCCTCTTCCCCAGCCCAAAGACTGTTCACGATGACGAGAATCTGCCTTATAGCGCCCCGCCATTGCAAATAGGCTTAAAATTAGCGCCCCGGCGCTGTTACAAGTTCTGACATTTTCTGCTCCGACGTCCTTTGGGAAAATGGCCATAACTTCTTCGTCCAAACTCCGATTTTGATGATTCAAGATGTTCCGGAAAGAGGAAAAGTAGATCTACAACTTTCATTCTTTGAGTTTTTCGAAATAATGTCCGAAGCTATAGTCAAATTGGCTCTGAAGTGACTGCTGTGTAAATGGCAAGCCGAAAACGCGAATCTAGCCACCCCAAACGTCGATCCAAGTAACTTTTGTCCCAAATCCTACAAAACAATATAAAACATGCTTGAATAGACACAAACACATAAAAACATCCTAAAAGACTTGAGAACAACAATAAATTAAGCCCGAATGTATCCAATTCATGTGTATAAAACTCACTCATCAAATACCCCCAAACTTAAACCTTTGCTTGTCCTCAAGCAAAAACACAAAAAACTAAAATAAACAAAATAACTCAACTAAATGAATGCATATGCATATGCTACTTCCTAATATACCTACAAAATGACAGTAAACAAATCTATTCATATATATAAGAGAAATCAAAGATAAAAATGATACTAAACAATATATCCAATCAAATCAAAATCCATAACTTCCCAATCAATCATCAAATCTTAGATGTCATCACCATCATATGTGTGTGTGTGTGCTTGTTAACAATGTTAACCAATATAAAATCAAATTAATCACATAATAAACTTCTTTTATAAGGCAAATTTCGGTGAAAATTCAATTACTTTTGTGAACAAGCTAACTCCAACTAAAGTAAGCAAACATCCACCAAGTTCAAGAGTCCAATCAGGATACTTATATACTTTTATTCAACCACGAGGGCTTTTTGCTCTTTTCCTTTTTTTTTTTTTTTTTTTTTTTTTATGGTATGTAAATGTCTCATTCCATTAGGCTAACAATGTCACCCCTTAGCGAGCTTTCAACCAACGACTCCCGCACCATATAAGACCTTAGGCGCTAGGTTTTAAGATACCCCTTGAGCGTATTTTACTCAAGTAACAAAGGCCCCAAACAAAAACTAACCACTACTTTTTTTTTTTTTTTTTTTTCTTCTTTTTTTTTTTTTTTTTTTATTTTTTTTCTATTTTTTTTTTCTTCATCAATTTTTTAAGTATATATATCCCATAATTTAGCCAAACTCAAAGCTTTTCAATCATTCTTTCTTTCCTTCACACTACTAATTTCCTTAAATTTTAACAAAGATTTTCCCTCGAAACAATTATGAAACCCTTGAACTTAAGTGGATTAAAATAGTTAAACTTTAAGTGCTAACCTTAATTATATAAGTTTCAACAGGGAAAAGATTCAATCATATTAAAATTAGAACTCATCATCAAAGCCCCAACATATTTCAATAACATACTTATCTAATCTTAACTCATAGGCATCATCTAAAACCACACTTTTACTCTCTAACAGTTGGAATCATGCAAAATATAAACTAAAAAAATAAAATAATATAACTAACTACTATATTTTTGATTTTTTTTTTTTTTTTTTTTTAAAAAATATATAATGCAAAAAAAAATAATGTAAATAACACAAAAAAAAAAACTACTACAATGTAAATAACTAACTATATGCATACGACACTAAAATGCCCCCAAACTTAAACTAGACATTGTCCTCAATGGCTAAAATAGAAAAAATTAAAGCAGAGAGGACTTCCACGAAAATATAGCAATCTTCCTCCTTGTCCGCTAAGTTTGGAGAATAAAGGCTAAGCACATGGAACAAATTGGGCACCACACTTGAATTTGACTTGAATAACCTGTAAAACCATGATAGAAGCAATTTTATTAAATCCTAAATAAATGCAAATTCAAAACTACTAATATAAAACTTAATAAAAATTAAAAATAAAAATTAAACTTGGGTTGCCTCCCAATAAGCGCTTGTTTTATAGTCTTTTCACCGACTTTTCTTTGTGTCAATGCTATCCAATTCCTCTTCGAAAGTTGAGGAACCCTCCATCCATCGAAAATAATATAGCTTTTGGTAGGTTCCCATTTGTAATAGCCATTGTATTAAAGTCACCTAGCATGCTTTCTTTAGATAAGATCACATTCAAGAACGTCCAGCATCTAGGTGGTTTCTCCATTGTGTCTGCGAATATATTCTTACGGCATTGAGGCTTGTCGAACAACAATGGATTTCTTCTTCTATCTTCTCCAACTCATCGCACCATGGTTTTTTTCAAGGTGTACTTGCTTTTACATCACGAGAGAGTATTGCCGACGACACGACTACCAATCGGACAAGGTTTTTTGCAAATCTAACCGGACTCTTGAACTTTGGAGGAGAAGGCACTTGAGGCGTAAATAACATTGGCTCATCATCATTGGTTCTCACAATTAGTTCTTCACCACCTCTTGTTGTCATTATCCCCACTTGTCTCCTCTTTTTCATCTATCATGCTCATCCAACAGAGATTTGGCTCGGGCTCACCATCGGTCTCATCGGCCTCATCATCCATGTCATAGAGCCAAGTGTATTGAGGATGGATGTTTGAGGCATTGGTTAGTTTGATTGATTTTCAGTTCTTGGTTATTCACTTTTTTTTAAAATTTTTGACTCAATATCTCTTGATTAATCCCCTCTCCTCACATGAAGCTATGTACTTGGACAAAGTTTCCTCCAAATTTGAATGTTCTTCCTGTTGTAGTGGAGGTGGACACGAAATCCGGTTGGTATGTTGGACTTGGAGCATAAAATTGATCTTGATGAGTATGGCTCCATGAAAAATCCGGGTGATACCCCCCCAATCTTGATAATAGTTATTGGGATAGACATAATTGTTGGGGTAATCACCACCATATCTTGTCATCTGGGCTCAAATCGATGGCGCATTGATGACTCATATGATTTCCAACCTGAATAATCACAAGTAACCGCCACACTTTGATGACGTTGAGCTTTAAAAGCTTCAAACATCCTCGAAAGTTTCTCAAACTGTGCTGACAATGCAGAAAATGCCTCGAGTCTGTCAATCTCCGCTCCCCTTGGCTGAGTCATTCTTGCCATCCTTCGACTCTGTTGAAATGCGATAACCTCCAATGTCTTCAAGTTTTGGTTGAGTCATGTTTGTGTATGGCCATTGATACTCAAACTCATCCATGGTACCTAAAAAGAGAAAATATAGGAAGAGAATTAAAATAAAAAAAAAATGTTTAAATTAAGACTAATTTGATTGAAATTAATATTGGTAAAAAATTATTAAATTAATTCCCCAAATCAAGCTAGCCAAAAAAACTTGTTGATCGATTTACTTGATCAATGAATACGTGCAAGTATACACGATCAACAAGTAATAAAGTGAAAGTAGAGTATCGTTCCCACGAGGAATTATTTAATAAAAATTACCAAGTACTAACTCTTAACCAAATCAATTTTATTTAAACAATCTCAAATCGTGATTTTTCTAATTAAGAAAACTAAATTAAAACAATTAAAACTAGGTTACTTTATAAATGAATTAAATAAATAAAGAATTCGGATAAATAAGGATAAGACTCCAATATCCCCAATTATGAACTATAAACCAATTATCCAATTATCCCAATTATTATGTCTACTGAATTGTTAACAGAAATTCTCAAATGCCAAAAGCCCTCTCTCGAGTGATCAATTGCCTTCTATTTAACCCAGATTAATTTTTTTTATATCTCTATGCAAAAAACAATTGAATTAAACTCATTATAATCCCAATTCCTTATGTGTTACATGCGGCAAATAGATATTCTCATTCTATTCACAAACCTAATTATTCACTGTGCAAATAACTAAGTCACATGTCACCATGCCCAGTTCTAACCCTAGAATTCCTTTCTCAATTCCTTCTAGAGTAACAAGGTAATTATTGATCGATAATTAATCAATAAGCACAAAAGCAAGATGAACAATTCACTTCAACATAAATAATTTGAATAAATCAAATAATCAATTCATAATCATAAAAAGTTCAATTGAAATCTTAATGAAAGAGTTAGTTCATAATTAATGAATTAAAATCAAGAATCCACAATTGAATAGACATTAAAAGATAAAAGTAAGAAAAGAGAAGAGAATATAATCTATTGTCGTAAATGAGACTCCTCTCTTTCGCTCTCTTCTTTTCTTCTTCAATGGTCTCCAAGTTGCTTCAATCTCCAAAACTAATAAGAACTAGGGTTATGTTCTAATCTAAAGGAGTGTTTAATCTAGTCTAATCTATGTAATCTCCCTTTATTTTATGCCTTACATCATGTATTTATAGGTTACAAGTCCAATTTTTAGTTTAGGAACAAACCCAATCCAATTTGGAGTCAAAAGGTGTCAAAATTACGCCCAAAACGCGTCCGGTCGCCATCACTCAACCTCTTCCCCTCTTCCAAAAGCTGCTCACTTGACGACGAAGAAATCTGCCTTATAAGCGCCCGCCCGCTGCTGCTGCGCAATTAAAAAAAATTAGCGCCCGGCCCGCTACTACAAGTTTTCGACATTTTCTGCTCCAAGCGTCCTTTGGGAAAATGGCCATAACTTCTTCGTCCAAACTCCGATTTTGATGATTCAAGATGATCCGGAAAGAGGAAAAGTAGATCTACAACTTTCATTCTTTGAGTTTTTCGAAATAATGTCCGTAGCTATAGTTAAATTGGCTCTGAAGTGACTGTTGTGTAAATGGCAAGTCAAAAAACGCGAATCTAGCCACCCCAAACGTCGATCCAAGTAACTTTTGTCCCAAATCCTACAAAACAATATAAAACATGCTTGAATAGACACAAACACATAAAAACATCCTAAAAGACTTGAGAACAACAATAAATTAAGCCCAATGTATCCAATTCATGTATATAAAACTCACTCATCAAATACCCCCAAACTTAAACCTTTGCTTGTCCTCAAGCAAAAAAAACAAAAAAACTAAAATAAACAAAATAACTCAACTAAATGAATGCATATGCATAATCTACTTCCTAATATACCTACGAAATCAAGTAATAAATCGTATGATATATATAGCAATAAGCCTCAAAGATACCATTGGTACTCAAACAATATATCCAATCAAAACAAAATCCATAACTCTAACCAATTAATCAACCCAAACCATCATCATCATCCCACCATGTGTGTGTGTGTGCTTGTTAACCATTCTAACCAACCACAATTCAAATTAATCACATAACAAACTTCTTATAAGGAAAATTTCGGTTCCCAATTCAATTACTTTTGTGAACATGACAACTCCAACTAAAACTAAAACAATTACCAAATCTAAGGAGTAAATCTGATTTATTTATACTTTTTTCAACCACGAGGGGCATTTTTTTTTCCGCTCTTTTCTCGTTTTTTTTTTTTTTTTTTTTTTTGGTGATGCAATGTCTCATTCCATTAGGCTAACATGCCACCCCTTAGCGAGCTTTCAACCAACGACTCCCGACCATATATAAGAGACCTTAGGGCGCTAGGTGTTAAGACACCCCTTGAGCGTACTTTCTCAAGTAACAAAGGCCCCAAAACAAAACTAACCACTACAGTTTTTTTTTTTTTTTTTTTTTTTTTTTCTTTTTTTTTTTTTTTTTTTTTTCCTAAATTTTTTCCCAAACTTAATTTTTTTTTTATATATATATCCATAGATTCCCCCAAACTCAAGCTTTTACGTCATTCCAACCTTTACTGCTTGATTCACTAATTTCCTTAAATTTTAACAAAGATTTTCCCTCAAAAAAATTATGAAACCAACTTGAACCAAGTGGATTAAAATAGTTAAACTTTAAGTATAACCTAGGTTACATAAGTTTCAATTCATAACAAGATTATCATCATGATTAAAATTAGAACTCATCATCAATTATCAACACTTTCTTTTAACATGCAAAACCAATCTTATCATAGGCCAAAATAAGACTTTTACAACCTATCATCATGATTCATGCAAAATAAAAAAAAAAAACAATTATTATACTACATGAACACATATATGAAGATGCAAAAAAAAAAAAAAACCATGTATTATATGCAACCTAAAAAAAAAAACAAATGCTAACACAAAAAAAAAAAAAACTACTATGCAGATAAACTAACTATATGCGATACGACACTAAAATGCCCCCAAACTTAAACTAGACATTGTCCTCAATGGCTACAATAGAAAAAAAATTAAAGCAGAGGACTTCCCAAAAATATAGCAATCTTCCTCCTTGTCCGCTAAGTTTGGAGAATAGGCTAGCACATGGAACAAATTGGGCACCACACTTGAATTTGACTTGAATAACTCAGAAAACCATGATAGAAGCAATTTTATTAAATCCTAAATAAATGCAAATTCAAAACTACTAATATAAAACTTAATAAAAACTAAAAATAAAAATTAAACTTGGGTTGCCTCCCAATAAGCGCTTGTTTTATAGTCTCAAATGACTTTTCAATCAATCTATCCATTCCTCTTCTTGAAGTTTGAGAACCCTCCATCCATCGAAATAATATATAGCTTTTGGTAGGTTCCCATTTGTAATAGCCATTGTATTAAAGTCACCTAGCATGCTTTTTTTAGATAAGATCACATTCAAGAACGTCCAAACATCTAGGTGTTTTCTCCATTATGTCTGCGAATATATTAGGGCATTGAGGCTTAATAAACACAATGGAATTTCTTCTTCTATCTTCTCCACTCATCATCACACCATGGTTTCAAGGTGTACTTGCTTTTACATCACAAGAGTAGTATTTGACGACATGACTGACTTCCAATCGGACATGGTTTTGCAAAATCTAACCGGACTCTTGAACTTTGGAGGAGAAGGCACTTGGGGCGTAAATAACATTGGCTCATCATCATTGGTTCTCACAATTAGTTCTTCACCGACCTTGTTGTCATTATCCCCAGTCTTTCCTCTCTTTCTTTCTCTATCTCATTTGCTCATCCAGTTTGTAGATTTGGCTCGGGCTCACCATCATCGGTCTCGGCATCCATGTCATAGAGCCAAGTGTATTGAGGATGATGTTTGAGGCATTGGTTAGTTGATTTTCCAGTTCTTGATCGGTTAAATTTTGAATTTTGACTCAATATCTCTTGATTAATCCCCTCTCCTCACTCTTCTTTTCAGCTATGTACTTGGACAAAGTTTCCTCCAAATTTGAATGTTCTTCCGTTTGTTGTTGTGGAGGTGGACACGAAAATCCGGTTGGTATGTTGGACTTGGAGCATAAAATTGATCTTGATGAGTATGGCTCCATGAAAAATCCGGGTGATACCCCCAATCTTGATAATAGTTATTGGGATAGACATAATTGTTGGGGTAATCACCACCATATCTTCATCTGCACTCGAAAAAATGGCGCGCGATGATGACTCATATGATTTCCAGCACAATAATCACAAGTAACCGCCACACTTTGACGACGTTGAGCTTTAAAAGCTTCAAACATCCTCGAAAGTTTCTCAAACTGTGCTGACAATGCAGAAAATGCCTCGAGTCTGTCAATCTCCGCTCCCCTTGGTTTGAGTCATTCTTGCCATCCTTCGACTCTGTTGAAATGCGATATAACTCTCCAATGTCTTGAAGTTGCCTCAATTTGTATTGCCCCACTATATTGTACCATTTCGAAACCCGATGGCACATTGATGACTCATATGATTTCCAAAGACAAATTTCACAAACCATCGCTACTCTCATGTGTGGATTGTGGGACGCCATGTTTCCATTGGTTGAGTCATGTTTGTGTATGGCCATTGATACTCAAACTCATCCATGGTACCTAAAAAAGAGAGAAATATAGGAAGAAATTAAAAATAAAAATAAAAATGTTTAAATTAAGACTAATTTGATTGAAATTAATATTGGTAAAAAATTATTAAATTAATTCCCCGTAACAACGGCGCCAAAAAAACTTGTTGATCGATTTCATGATCAATGAATACGTGCAAGTATACATACGATCAACAAGTAATAAAGTAAAGTGAAAGTAGAGTATCGTTCCCACGAGGAATTATTTAATAAAAATTACCAAGTACTAACTCTTAACCAAATCAATTTTATTTAAACAATCTCAAATCGTGATTTTTTAATTAATTAACTAAATTAAAACAATTAAAACTAGATTATTCTAAAAGAAGAAATAAATAAATTTGAATGAATTCAAATAAATAAAGGCTAGACTCCAATATCCCCAATTATGAACTATAAACCAATTATCCAATTATCCCAATTATTATGTCTCTTGAATTGTTAACAGAAATTCTCAAATGCCAAAAGCCCTCTCTCTCGTGTGATCAATTGCCTTCTATTTAACCCAGATTAATTTTGCTATATCTCTATGCAAAAAAAATTGAATTAAACTCACATAATCCCAATTCCTTATGTGTTACATGCGGCGAATAGATATTCTCATTCTATTCACAAACCTAATTATTCACTTGTGCAAATAACTAAGTCACATGTCACCATGCCCCCGATTCTAACCCTAGAATTCCTTTCTCAATTCCTTCTAGAGTAACAAGGTAATTATTGATCGATAATTAATCAATAAGCACAAAGCAAGATGAACAATTCACTTCAACATAAATAATTAGAATAAATCAAATAATCAATTCATAATCATAAAAAGTTCAATTGAAATCTTAATGAAAGAGTTAGTTCATAATTAATGAATTAAAATCAAGAATCCACAATTGAATAGACATTAAAAGATAAAAGTAAGATAAGAAGAAGAGAATAATCTATTGTCAAGAAAAAGACTCCTCTCTTCGCTCTCTTCGCTTTTTGATCTTCAATGGTCTCTCCAGTTGCTTCAATCTCCAAAACTAATAAGAACTAGGGTTATGTTCTAATCTAAAGGAGTGTTTAATCTAGTCTAATCTATGTAATCTCCTTTATTTTATGCCTTACATCATGTATTTATAGGTTTACAAGTCCAATTTTTAGTTTAGAACAAACCCAATCCAATTGGAGTCAAAAAGGTGTCAAAATTAAGCCCAAAACGCGTCCGAGCCGCACACCAACCTCTTCCCCAAAGGCCCCAAAGCATTTGAACTGACGCTGACGACTCGAGAATCTGCCTTATAGCGCCCGCTAAGCTGCAAAATAAACTTAAAAATAGCGCCCCGCCGTTTACAAGTTTTCGACATTTTTCTCTCACGCGTCTTTTGGGAAAATGGCCATAACTTCTTCGTCCAAACTCCGATTTTGATGATTCAAGATGATCCGGAAAGAGGAAAAGTAGATCTACAACTTTCATTCTTTGAGTTTTTCGAAATAATGTCTGTAGCTATACTCAAATTGGCTCTGAAGTGACTGTTGTGTAAATGGCAAGCCAAAAACGCGAATCTAGCCACCCCCCAAACGTCGATCCAAGTAACTTTTGTCCCAAATTCCTACAAAACAATATAAAACATGCTTGAATAGACACAAACACATAAAAACATCCTAAAAGACTTGAGAACAACAATAAATTAAGCCCGAATGTATTCATGTATAAAACTCATCAAATACCCCAAACTTAAACCTTTGCTTATAAAAAACACAAAAAACTATCAAACAATGCCACCCCTTAGCGAGCTTTCAACCAACGACTCCCGAATTCATATAAGACCTTAGGGCGCTAGGTGTTAAGACACCCCTTGAGCGTGCTTTTTTCTCAAGTACAAAAAGGCCCCAAAACAAAACTAACCACGGTTTTTTCTTTTTTTTTTTTTTTTTTTTTTTTTTTTTTTTTTTTATCCCAAATTTTTTCCCCAATTTTTTTTTTTATATATATCCCATAGATTCCCCCAAACTCAAGCTTTTACGTCATTCCAACCTTTCCTTCACACTTCAGTATTTTCCTTAAATTTTAACAAATCCATTATTTCCCTCAAAAACAAATTATGAAACCCTTGAACATAAGTGGATTAAAACGTTAAACTTTAAGTGCTAACTTGGTTACATAAGTTTCAGAGATTCAAGCCAGATTATCATCATGATTAAAATTAGAACTCATCATCAATTATCAACACTATTCTAGTTAACATACTTAAAACCAATCTTATCATAGGCCAAAATAGACCACACAAACCTACTCTATCACATGCATTCATGCAAAAATAAAAAAAAAATGCAATTATACTAAACTAACATACTATATATGAAGATGCAAAAAAAAATACCATGTATTATATACAAAAAAAAAAAAAAACTAAATGTAAATAACACAAAAAAAAATAAACTACTATGTAAATAACTAACTATATGCAATACGACACTAAAATGCCCCCAAACTTAAACTAGACATTGTCCTCAATGGCTACAATAGAAAAAAAATAAAGCGGAGAGGACTTCCACGAAAATATAGCAATCTTCCTCCTTGTCCGCTAAGTTTGGAGAATAGGCTAAGCACATGGAACAAATTGGGCACCACACTTGAATTTGACTTGAATAACTTTAAAAACCATGATAGAAGCAATTTTATTAAATCCTAAATAAATGCAAATTCAAAACTACTAATATAAAACTTAATAAAAATTAAAATAAAAATTAAACTTGGGTTTGCCTCCCGATAAGCGCTTGTTTTATAGTCTCTTTTTTGACTTTTTCAATTCAATCAACTATCCATTCCTCTTCGAAGTTGAGAAACCCTCCATCCATCGAAAATAATATAGCTTTTGGTAGGTTCCCATTTGTAATAGCCATTGTATTAAAGTCACCTAGCATGCTTTCTTTAGATAAGATCACATTCAAGAACGTCCAAAGATCTAGGTGGTTTCTCCATTATGTCTGCGAATATATTACGGCATTGAGGCTTATCGAACACAATGGATTTCTTCTCTATCTTCTCCAACTCATCCACCACCATGGTTTGAAGGTGTACTTGCTTTTTACATCACAGAGAGTATTATTTGAATTACATGACTACCAATCGGACAAGGTTTTGCAAATCTAACCGGACTCTTGAACTTTGGAGGAGAAGGCACTTGAGGCGTAAATAACATTGGCTCATCATCATTGGTTCTCACAATTAGTTAGTTCTTCACCGACCTTGTTGTCATTATCCCCACTTGTCTCCTCTTTTTCATC
Organism: Panax quinquefolius; assembly: GCA_020205615.1. Taxonomy (NCBI): domain Eukaryota; kingdom Viridiplantae; phylum Streptophyta; class Magnoliopsida; order Apiales; family Araliaceae; genus Panax; species Panax quinquefolius. Next base: position 28,796,758 of record CM035166.1, read on the forward strand.
TATATCATGGCTCATCCAGTTTGTAGATTTGGCTCGGGCTCACCATCATCGATCTCGAATCCATGTCATAGAGCAAGTGTATTGAGGATGGATGTTTGAGGCATTGGTTAGTTGTTTTTCCAGTTTGGTTCGTCGAATTTTTTGACTCAATATCTCTTGATTAATCCCTCTCTCACACGAAGCTATTTTTTGAAGTACTTGGACAAAGTTTCCTCCAAATTTGAATGTTCTTCTGTTGTAATGGAGGTGGACACGAGAAATCCGGTTGGTATGTTGGACTTGGAGCATAAAATTGATCTTGATGAGTATGGCTCCATGAAAAAAATCGGGTGATACCCCCAACTTGATAATAGTTATTGGGATAGACATAATTGTTGGGGTAATCACCACCATATTTGTCATCTTTTCGGCCCGATGGCGCATTGATGACTCATATGATTTCCAAAGATAATAATCACAAATGTAACCGCCACACTTTGACGACGTTGAGCTTTAAAAGCTTCAAACATCCTCGAAAGTTTCTCAACATGTCTTGACAATCTGAGAAAATGCCTCGAGTCTCGATCTCTCTCCCATCCCCTTGGTGAGTCATTCTTGCCATCCTTCGACTCTGTTGAAATATATAACCTCCAATGTCTTCGAAGTTGCCTCAATTTGTATTGGCCCACTATATTGTACCATTTCAAAAGCCGATGGCATTTGATGACTCATATGATTTCCAACACAAATTTCACAAACCATCGCTACTGTTTGTGTGGATTGTGGGACTCCATGTTTCCATTGGTTGAGTCATGTTTGTGTATGGCCATTGATACTCAAACTCATCCATGGTACCTAAAAAGAGAAAATATAGGAAGAAATTAAAAATAAAAATAAAAATGTTTAAATTAAGACTAATTTGATTGAAATTAATATTGGTAAAAATTATTAAATTAATTCCCGACAATGGCGCCGCCAAAAACTTGTTGATCGATTTACATGAATCAATGAATACGTGCAAGTATACACGGTCAACAAGTAATAAAAAGTGAAAGTAGAGTATCGTTCCCACGAGGAATTATTTAATAAAAATTACCAAGTACTAACTCTTAACCAAATCAATTTTATTTAAACAATCAAAATTGTGTGATTTTTCTAATTAAGAAAACTAAATTAAAACAATTAAAAGAGATTATTCTAAAAAAAGCAAATAAACAACTAAAATTTGAATGAATTCGGATAAATAAGGATTAAGACTCCAATATCCCCAATTATGAATTATAAATCAATTATTCAATTATTCCAATTATTATGTCTCTTGAATTGTTAACAGAATTCTCAAATGCCAAAAGCCCTCTCTCGAGTGATCAATTGCCTTCTATTTAACCCAGATTAATTTTGCTATATCTCTATGCAAAACAATTGAATTAAACTCGTTCCAATCCCAATTCCTTATGTGTTACATGCGGCGAATAATAGATATTCTCATTCTATTCACAAACCTAATTATTCACTGTGCAAATAACTAAGTCACATGTCACCATGCCCAGCTTCTAACCCTAGAATTCCTTTCTCAATTCCTTCTAGTAGTAACAAGGTAATTATTGATCGATATAATTAATCAATAAGCACAAAGCAAGATGAACAATTCACTTCAACATAAATAATTAGAATAAATCAAATAATCAATTCATAATCATAAAAAAGTTCAATTGAAATCTTAATGAAAGAGTTAGTTCATAATTAATGAATTAAAATCAAGAATCCACAATTGAATAGACATTAAAAGATAAAAGTAAGATAAGAGAAGAGAATAGAATCTCTGTTGTCGATAAAATCCTGATGACTCTCTTGCTCTCTGCTTTGATCTCTTCAATGGTCTCCAAGTTGCTTCAATCTCCAAAACTAATAAGAACTAGGGTTATGTTCTAATCTAAAGGAGTGTTTAATCTAGTCTAATCTATGTAATCTCCTTTATTTTATATGCCTTACATCATGTATTTATAGGTTACAAGTCCAATTTTTAGTTTAGAACAAACCCAATCCAATTTGGAGTCAAAAGGTGCAAAATTACCCCAAAAAACGTCCAGGCCGCACTAAACCTCTTCCCCAAGCCCAGCCCCAACCTTTGGCTCACGACGATGCTTGAAAATCTGCCTTATAGCGCCCGTGCTGCAAATAAACTTAAAATTAGCGCCCGCGCTGCCTTTACAACAAAGTTCTACATTTTTCTCTCCAGCGTCCTTTGGGAAAATGGCCATAACTTCTTCGTCCAAACTCCGATTTTGATGATTCAAGATGTTCCGGAAAGAGGAAAAGTAGATCTACAACTTTCATTCTTTAAGAGTTTTCGAAATAAGGTCTGTAGCTATACTCAAATTGGCTCTGAAGTGACTGCTTGTGTAAATGGCAAGTCAAAAACGCGAATCTAGCCACCCCCCAACGTCGATCCAAGTAACTTTTGTCCCAAATCCTACAAAACAATATAAAACATGCTTGAATAGACACAAACACATAAAAACATCCTAAAAGACTTGAGAACAACAATAAATTAAGCCCGAATGTATCCAATTCATGTGTATAAAACTCATTTGTATTGTGTTATGTGATTAAAAGATTTATTTAATTAATTGTGATTTGAGTTAATTAAAATAAATATGAAAGCTTGATTAATATAGTGTGACAAATACCTATATCATAAGAGTCGTTAAAATAAATTAAAGTAATTTATTTTAGTGTTTACCAAACAAGGCTTAATATATTAATTCTTTAATAAAGTAAAAGGGTTTGCCAAACAAGCCTTATGGCTTTTGGAATTTCTAGATTTTTAAAATAAATATAATATATAAAATAATAATTATTATATAATTATAATATATGTACGTTATATGTATTAAGTGATATACTTAATAGGTGAATTAAGGCCATATCGGTTTTTATATTTGTTTTACGCTTAAAAGTTTTCAGTTCTTTGGTCAGTTGCTAAGAACATACAGAGAATTGGAGAGAAACCTAGGAATTTTACAACAATTTCTGTGTGTTTAACAAGGATTACAAGCAACTTCAAGGTATTTTTACACAACATTAGTATTGGATATATATATATATATATATATATATATATATATATATATATATGCATATATGGGTATTACGGCAAAATTTCATGTTCTGTGAATTTCATATTTTGAATTGTTGCTTTACAATGGATTACTTGTGATTATATGAGTATATAGTGATTAGAGATTTTGTTTAAACAACAATGGTATGCTAAATTCGTTTGACAGTGTATGTTTATATATATGTTTTCATGTGTTCATGAAAAGTACCAATTTAGATGGTCAATTCTTATATTAAACTTAAATTGAGGCTTGCATATGTTAGTTTAATGATGTATGAGTATAACGTAATTGGAATGAGGTAATTTGGACAAGAATTGAAATCACAGTGTTCAATTTTGTGAAGGAACTCGAAAATGGAGTTTTTGTTTGAAAAACATGAGTTTTGAGAAATTAAAATAGTTGTAGTTAGTATTAAATTGTGCTAGTTGGTTGTAAATGTGAGCAATCATGTTTATGATATTGTTGTATTTATTCTACGTGTTAATATTACTGTTTATTGGGTGAAATTTGTGTTTGTTGGGCTAAAATTAACTCTTTGTTCATAGCCTTCTCTGCTATTCTGTCGAACAACACTTAGCAATTGCATACTGCGCAATACCCGAGCAAAAAAACAGTAGCAATGCTACGCCATTTACCACCTGTTTTGAGATCTTGACTTACGCTAATTCTGCAGAATTGGGAAAATGTCATAACATGATCTGAGATTTTGTTAACATGTTAAATATGTAATGTTAAGGTTAACATAACATAGTGAGTTGTGGTTAGTATGATCAAAGTTGCAAAAATGATTATTAAATCGAAAATGCGTTATGTGATAACATAGTTTATACAATGAACGATAGTGAAGTGTTATGATGATTAACATTTTGGAATTCTGAAATGTAAAGCGTAGCACAAGACTTGTGTTAAAATAACAAGTTTAGCTAGTAATGCGTTTTATATTGAAACGCGAATATTAGTATATCTAATGGATGTTATGGTTTTAATACTGTGTTTTGGTGAACATGAGTTTAATATTTTAGCTTACGCTTGAGGCAAGTTTTCTAACTCCATAATTTTATTGAGTTAGTTTGTTACGTTTATACAGTTCTTTTAACTCTACATTTTTGTTGAGTTAGTCCTATATTTATAAATGCATGTTTTTGATTTAGCAAGCTTTTTATATCAAATGTTATTGTTTCCAAAAATCATTTGAGCAAACTCTAACTCTAGTATTATTGAAAATTCTCAATTGATTGATTCATTCTACTTGTTTACAGTTAAGCAAGTTTCTTAAAGTTCAGGAATTCATTTCTAAATATTATAAATCTTGAACCTAGCTTATTTTACTGTTCAAGCAAATTTGTTAACCATTTTATTCATTCTATTGAATACTTATGCTCTATAGTTATTTCAAGCATGAGTTAGATGTATAGAATCAGTTCATTTATGATTCTCAAATGTTCTAAGTTATGTTGTTATTAAACAACTGTTGTATTATCAAACATTGGGGATTCAACTAGTTCCCTAGTTGATGATCATTAAACTTCAATTACCCTTGAAAGCTTATCCAAACCAAACTTTCTTTGGTGCGGACTTGTACTCTAAATACTGAGATGAAAAACCCTATGTTTAGGGGTTTACGCTTAGCGTTGAAATGGTTGTGCACAATACATTGTACGAAGGATTGATCCCCCTAAGTACGTGGAGTCCTTATAGTCATATGACTGTTAAAGTTAAAGTTGAAAGATTACTTATAATTGTGGACATAGTTCATGGTCACTTGACCCTCAGTAGTTTATTTAAGAATGTTAATAGAACAAATTATTTAGTTCTATTGAGCCTATGAGTTGGAAAATGTTGAAAAGTTAATAGAACATATCATTCAGTTCTATTGAGCCTATTATTTGGCAAATGTTGTAAAGATATTTATTCTTATCTCAAGTGAGCTTTGTTTACTCACTCTTGCATATTTATACATTTATTGTAGCTATGAATGAGAAGGTAGATAAACCTATAACTAGCAAAGGAAAGAGAAAAATGTACAAGTGATGAAGACTTGTAATTTTGTTTTATCATTGATGATAGACTTTTAATAATGATGTGATGTAATAATTTTATTTCCGCACTTGAATGATTGTATTAAAGGTTAGAGGACCTGGGAGATAATGTTTTTATTAAATTAATCCTGTATGGGCAGGTTTTTACTATTCAATTTATTATAATTGGGTAGTTAGATATGAATGTTTTGATTACGTGAACACCAAATCTTGAGGTAATGAATTACAGGGATTTGGGGGTGTCACAGTGCAGGGATGATGTGAATTATTTATTAAGCTGAGTCTCAGCGATAAAACTGTTGATAAACTTTTTAAATCATAGAAGATAGTAGATTTCATGTTCTACTTGACTCTTCTAATGGATTGCTTATTCAACTGCAGTTAAACTTGATGTTTATTATATTTTATCAGTTTAACATTGTTGAAGGCTAACGATAATTTATTCTGCATTATCTTGGTCATAATATTTCTTACTGGGCTAGTTGAGCTCACCCTTTGCTTTCTTTCATTGTTCTCTTGAGAAATGAGAATATAGTTTGGGACTAGTCGGGGACGGAGTGACGGTCCAGATGGTAGCATTAGTAGTCCTCACTATTCTGTGAAATAGTGTGACAATAAATGTAATGAGGACTTATTTTGAGTTTGAATACTGTCTAGAAAACAATAGTTGTATTAAAACTCACAGCTCATGTTGTATAATTAAGTTTGTATTTGTATTCAGTACCATATATTTGGCGACTCGGAATGGGTGATGTATACCTATTTTGGGGGCGTCACAGTTGGTATCAAAGCTTAGGGATATGATCCCTGGCTGAGATGTGAGACAAGAACTAGGAGGGGAGAGACGGGAATTCCTTCGCTAGTATGACCTACCTAAGTTTATTTGGTATTTAATTGGTCGGTCAGAGTATAGGAATAATATGTGACATGTCAATTAACCCTCGTTTTATGGCAGTATTTGAAAATGACATCAGAGAATGTTGAGAATAACAATGGGGCACCGACCAAATGATGCATCAGGAAAATGTGCATCAGGAAGGCAACAATCCTTATACAAATAATAACACCGACCAAATGATGAATGACGAAATGTTTAGGGGCTTTCTGCAATTCATGCAACATCAGGCGAGAGACTCATGTCCAAAATGCAGGTGGAAACACTAGCAACTCTTGGACGGTCACCGCTAAGCAGTTTAAGGATCTGGGACCACCGCAGTTTATTGGAGAGCCAAAATCACTTAAGGCGGAGACGTGGATAAAGCAGATCACCAAGATATTTGATGTCTTGGGATGCTCCGAGGAGCAAAAGGTTCCCTTTGCCACCTTTATGTTGCGAGGAGAGGCAGATTACTGGTGGGATTCTGTAAAGCGTACCCAGCCTGCCGCACTCAAAATGTCTTGGGAGAAGTTCCAAGAACTGTTCAATGACAAGTACTTTCCCAAAAGTATTCGTCACATGAAGGAGGTAGAGTTCATCAAGCTGGAGAAGAATAATATGACCGTGTCGCAGTAGAAAGCTAAGTTTGCCAAGTTGTCCCGGTTTGCATCCCACTTGGTTAATAATGAGAAGAGAATGACGCGGATGTTTCTAAGAGGTTTGAAACCCGAGATACGTCAATATCTAATTTCTCATAAACTCTGTTTGTATTCAGATGTTGTAAATAGGGCTCAATTATTGGAGCGCGATAACGAGTAAACCCAACCAAGAGAAAGCAGCCGGTAAAATGATAATACCAGTTTTAGCAGTCATCGAAGCGGTGACAACAAACGGGGAGAGAATCAACATGCCAGAAATGGTAACCACTTCGGTGGTAATCATGGCCCAGACAATAAAATGGACATTTCAAGAAGAGGAGATTCAACAATGATGGAAAGACGTCGGCACCAAAGACCCATTGTTAAGGAAGGAGAACGACCACCTATCATATGCTTCAAATGCGGAGGGAGGGACACATCGGTCAAACTGCATGCGATGCGATCCAAAGCGTGTTATAATTGTGGAAGAGAAGGTCACCTAGCTAGATTTTTGTCGTCTCATCAAGCCAAGTTCAGCTTGGATGGTGACACCAAATGCCATCCCGAAAAGTCAAAACCAATAGTTTAAGGGAGAGCGTTTGTTGTGACCTCCCAGAAAGCAAGGAACCCGAACGACGTCATCACGTGTAAGCTTATCATAAACTCTAGGGAAGTATATACCTTATTTGATACCGGTTCTACCCATTCTTTTATTTCCCCTACTTACGCTCAACGTTTAAATTTGACTCCGGAGAAATTAGACTTTGACTTATCTGTTGAAACTCCTTTGGGAGAAACCTTCATTACATCCACTGTTTATAAGTCTTGTTTGGTTCAAATCGGTACCCTCACATTACCTGTCGATCTTATTTCCTTAAAAATACTTGCATTTGATGTGAATTCTAGGGATTGATTGGTTAACTACTCATCATGCAAAAATTGATTGTTTTCGTAAGGTTGTTAGCTTTCATATTGCTAACCAGCCTATTATGCGAATTCAAATAACCAAACCATTAAAATCAATCACTATCATCTCAAGCCATAAAGCTATTCGTTTATTGAAAAAAAGATGTCAAGCTTTCTTAGCTCATGTCACGGATTTAAACAAAAATACGTCAGATTTGAATGATATTTCTATTATTAATAAATTTCCTGACGTATTCCCTGAAGAACTTCCTGGCCTACCCCCAAAGCGTGAAGTTGAATTTTGTATCGACCTTGAACCTGGTACAAAACCCATTTCCAAAGCCCCATATCGAATGGCTCCTATTGAACTTTAAGAGTTAAAGACCCAACTGCAGGCATTGTTAGACATCGTTTTTATTCGTCCTACTACGTCTCCTTGGGGTGCACCTGTTCTATTCGTGACAAAGAAAGATGGAAGTATGCGACTTTGTATTGATTATCGGAGTTGAATCATGTCACCATCAAAAATAGGTACCCATTGCCACGCATTGATGACTGTTTGACCCGATTTGAGGAGCCAAATTCTTTTCAAAGATCGATCTTTTTTCGGATATCATCAATTGAAGATTAAAACCGATGACATTCCAAAGATCGCTTTTAGAACTTCGATGCGGGCATTATGAATTCCTAGTCATGTCCTTTGGATTGACTAATGCTCCTATTGCCTTCATGGACATGATGAACCGAGTATTCAAGGAATATTTGGATCATTTTGTGGTTGTCTTTATTGATGAAATTCTCATATATTCCAAAAGCCGTGAAGATCATGAGCAACACTTGAGGCTGATACTCCAAAAGCTTCGTGAAAACAAGCTTTATGCCAAGTTGAAGAAATGCGAGTTCTGGCTTGAGGAAGTAGCATTCCTTGGGCACGTAGTATCAAGTCATGGAATATTTGTTGACCCGGCAAAGATTGAAGCAATTCAAAGCTGGGAGCAACCTAAATCAGTGGCCAAAGTACGTAGCTTTCTTGGCTTAGCTGGTTATTATCGGAGATTTGTAGAATGGTTTTCTCGAATCGCTACTCCATTGACTCAGCTGACTCGGAAAGATACAAAATTCAGTTGGAGCGAGGAATGTTAGAAGAGTTTTCAAGAACTCAAGAGGAGAATCATTTCAGCACCTGTTCTGACAATACCATATGGCTCGGAGGGATTTATCATCTACAATGATGCTTCAGGCAAAGGGTTTGGATGTGTTCTCATGCAACATGGAAAAGTCATAGCCTATGCCTCGCGACAACTCAAAGAATATGAGAGGATTTGTCCTACTCATGATCTATAGTTGGCAGCTGTTTTCTTTGCACTAAAAATTTGAAGGCATTACCTGTATGGAGAGAAGGTGGAGATCTATATGGATCATAAAAGCCTCAAATATTTTTCCACCCAAAAGGAACTCAACATGCGGCAACGACGTTGACTTGAACTATTGAAAGATTAAAAATGAACGTGTAGTAGCGATGTCCATCCCAAAATAGGTCCATTCCATCCAACCCATTCTCGAGTCGCCAAATATATGGTACGAAAAAACAACTACAACTTTATTACAACAATTGTCATGCAAAATACAACAACACATATCTTTGTGAGTTTGGATACAAATATATACCAAGCATGTGCGTCACAATGACACCTTACATAAAGGTATAGTCAAAAAAAACTATTTTAGAAATTAGAATCTTTGGGAAGTGCTCAAGAAAACCTTCGTATACATGGGAGGCCATGCTTTTAGGTTATGGTAGATATCATATGGCCACGAAATTATCCTTGGTTGACCCATAGACCCCAAAGAAAAAAGCGAAGATTACTATCATATTCTTCCCAATGGTGAGTCTTCTCTTGACATATCATTATCTCCACTTGTCTCTAATTGGGTATTATACTCCAAACAAACACCAAGATTATATAGGTAGTGCTTGTAAATATACTCGACAAGTGGATGAGCACAACCATGTCTTATGATAACACGAGTTTGTATGTCATTAGACATCTTGTATGATAGTGACAAAACACCCTTCCAAAGTTAAATTCACCTCACCCTATTTAATTCACCAAAATAACTATTAAATGATGTATAAAATCTGACACACTAAAGTCCTCAATAAAATTATTTCCATACTCTTTAGGGAGAACCTCAACAACTATAGACCCACCGTTCTATTCCTTGTTATCCCGCTCAACCCAAACTACACTTTTATTACACGAAAGGAATTGTGAAACAAAAGGGTGAGCTGAACTAGCTCGATAAAGAATATTATGACTAAAGATAAATAAATTATCAATAGTCTTCATCGATAATAAATCGAGATTTAGAACATATGGTAGATGATAAAACTTTTCAACCATAGTTGCGTGAAACGAGCAAGCGATCCATTAAAAGAGTCAAATAGACTATAAAATCTATTATCTTCTCCACGTTAAAAGTCCACCAACAATATTTTATCCTGTAACATCAATCAACAGTTCCTTTCCACAATCATATGAATAACTCATAATCATAATTGTGATTCTAAATTCCTCTTCTCATCCGGAATGAAGATAATTTTCATCACTGTCTTTACACGAAACATCAAATATCATGGTTATACCAAATCACGATTCACATTCATAATCATACTAATAAATTCATCTTTGCACCACGGGCGAAAGATATTCATCAACAGATTCATCTTTCTTTGCACTTCTACGAAGATATTCATCAATAATTCATCTTTGCTCTAAAAAGATATTCAACAACAGTCATCATCTTTGCATTACGAGCGAAAGATATTCATCAATAATTCATCTTTGCACTTTCTTCTGGTACAAAGATATTCAACAATGTCATCTTTGCATTACGAGCGAAAGATATTCATCAATAATTCATCTTTGCACTCTGAGCTAAGATATTCATCAACAAGTCATCTTTGCACTACTGATATTCATATATCAAAGAAATCACATAATCATTTGAAGTTATATAACAATAATTATAACCATGTTGATCAATTCACCTTTGCACTTAAGCTAAAAATATTCAATTGTAAATTCAATGGTCATGATCATACCGATCAACAATTCAACTTTTGCACTCTTGGCCAAAGAGAACCTATAGTCACGATCATACCAATAATCTACCCATCTTTACACTCAAGTCGAAGAGAAATATCATCATTAGGGTTATAAGAATGTTATATAAAAATAATATAATCAAAACATGGTTTTAATTTCAAGTAAGAAGATTCATAAATCAACGATAATTTGGTCGAAGAAGAAACCAATTTGTCGTGAATAGTACCCGTGTTAATACATAATCTGCAGTATCGTGCGTAAAGTAACCTCGACGAAAAGATAAAGTTTCATAATAAAATTCATATCCATATTTATAACACCTTAATCCAAATGTTATAAATCACTTAGAAATCTCATAATCTAATATTATTAATATTACAATAATATTTTAATCATTTCTAAAACTTATAAACAATTTAATTAAATTGTTTACACTTTACTAATTAATGCATTTAATCATCATAAAATGCCAAACTCATAAGATTTCATCACCAATAACCAAAACCCTCATCAAAAATCTCTGCATATACCTCATATATATGATTCTCAAGCCATAAAATCATATTTTCCAATTTTCTTACTTCACATAACATATTTAATTCATTTACTCATAACTAGAATATTTTCATGAAAAATACCAAATCAGTTCCAAAAATATTTATTTTCTGGGATTTAGAAGAATATAGTCCCATATTGAATATATATTTTCTCAAAATTTTAAAATTCATTTACTATTTTTCATATGGCCAAAACCACCGAATATTTAAACATTTATCATAAATTATACTTTTATCCAAAAATTCTGAAATTTACACGGTATACTGATATTATATAGATGTACTCCCAATAAAAATTTCATCAATTTTGGAGTTAATCACAAGGAGTTATAAGCGGTTACTTTTAAAATAGTCTTTTCTCATAAAATCCATAACTCTAATCTATACATCCAAAAATCGCCATTTTGGACACAATCTAAAAACTCATCAAAATATCATTTCAAATTTTTCCAGAATTTTTGAAGGTTCAGAAAAATTTCGAAACTAAAAACATAATAACCCTTAAAATCCCTTACTATCCCTTACCTCAAAAGAGCAGTACATCTGACTGGAATAACGCTGAACGAACTTGCACCATATAGCAATACTCAAAGTATACTCAAAATACTCACAAGAATACGCTCGATAATATAGAGAGAAAACTTGATTTACGGTGTGATTTTCAATTCTAACCTAAGCACCTATTTATAGGAAAATACTTAGAACACCAAAAGCGAAAAATTTAATAAAATATTAATATATATTATTTTTATTCCAAAGCACACTTATTTTGCTTCAAAACCTCAGCCACCAAAAACAGCCCACCTCACAAGACTTGCACAAAAAACGTTTTTGTTATTTAAATTATTTTAAACTTCCAAAAATCAATTATTTGAGCTTGAACTTCAATAATTCATAATAAATAGCCCTTTTATCAAAAAATTTGAATCTCATGAGTTTTTTATAGGAAATTCAATTCTCTACAACTTTACAGAAGAAAGTTTTTTCCAAATTCCAAACAGAAATTGATCAAAAAATCCACAAGCGGACGATTTTACGATTATAATCAAATTTCGATCGAAAATGGGGTCCACCAACATGTTTAACATGTTTTAAACATTTATTGTAACAAAAATATTCTTCCTCCTCATATACTCATATATTCCACATTCATTTGTAAAAATATCACCATTATTATATTATTAAAATAATATATTTAAATGAATTATTTTATCGAAAAAGATAAAATATTAATTTTCAACAATTGTCACTTTAAAAATTTTCTCCATCTATATCCACATAAAATAAATATTTTCTCATCATAAAAATCAATAATTAATTATTCACAAATAATATTACATAATCACAATATTAACAACCGGCGGTTCCCGGAAAAGAGGGGGGCTTTCCAATAAGAATTTCTCCTTCTTGGTAAGCGATTAGGTGACCAAACCTCTCCTTAGATGAACTTTCTAGGCATTGCCAATAATGTTATCCAATAATATTATTCGGATAATATGAATTATTGCTCTGATAATGGAAAATCTTGTCTGCGTGACAATTATTGAAACAACAATAATATAAAATATCAACGTAGCAATTATTGAATCAATAAAATAAAATATTGAGCATAATTACTTTGTAACAATTATTGAGTAATGCCTTCTTCTAAAAAAAAATTATCATGCTTCATGAATAGTACTAGTGAATAGTAACTCGTGAATAACTTTCGTGAATAGTAACTCGTGAATAGTAACTCGTGAATAGTAACTTTCGTGAATAGTAACTTTCGTGAATAGTAACTCATGAATAGTTTTATAATGAATTCGTAACTTACATGAATAGTAATTAAAAAAAAATTTTTTACTTTTATTTCATAAAATTTGACGCAACAGGCATACGCTTGTGAATAGAAGATCATATCATCCAATACCATCACGAAAAGAAAAGTTATTGTCATTGCGATAGTAGAAAGATCATATGCAAAGGCCCATTTTATATGACTTGCAAAGGATGGAGATAGAGTTAAAGCATCCGGGGACCCACGTGATGATGACAAATATACGAGTAGAACCGAATTTAATCGATAAAGTTAAAGTTTGCTCAAGCTCTACGACACGGAGCTGATCGTATGAGGAAGAAAAAGTGTAAGAAGGTGCTATTACGAAGCAAGAATCGATGAAGAAGGAATACTTGAGTCGACTCCGGACTTTGTGTTCCTAATGATTCGACTTTAAGTATAAAATCATGATGGAGGCGCACAACACACCGCTTTGCCATCCATCTTGGAGTACCAAAATGTATCGTGATCTTCGACATACATTTTGGTGGAGCAATACGAAGAGAGAGATCGCGGAGTTTATCTCAAGATGTTTAACTTGTCAACGTGTTAAGGCGAGCATCAAGTGCCAAAAGGTCCATTGCAACCACTTGAAATTCCAAAATGGAAGTGGGAGCACATTACCATGGATTTCAAGCATTGGTCTTCCCAAGGTTTCTCAAGGCATAGATGCAATTTGGGTCATTGTTGATAAATTGACCAAGTCTGCTCATTTCTTACCTATACGAGAAACTTATACACTTGAACATCTTGCTCATATGTATATAAACGAGATTGTAAGACTACATGGTATGCCAGTATCCATAGTTTTCGATCGAGACCCAAGATTTACTTCACGATTTTGGGTTAGTTTGCAAAAAGCTATGGGCACGAATTTAAGATTTAGTTCGGCGTATCATCCTCTAACGGACGGGCAGTCGGAGAGGACTATTCAAACCCTTGAAGATTTATTAAGACTCCAAGTCCTTGACTTCAAGAGAAGTTGGGATAAGTTCTTACCATTGGTGGAATTTTCCTACAATAATAGTTATCAAACAAGTATTGGCATGGCTCCATTCGAGGCGTTGTATGGAAGAAAGTGTCGTTCTCCAGTATGCTGGGATGAGGTGGGTGAAGCAACATTGTTGGGACCAGAGTTGGTACATGACTACGGAAAAGATTCAAATGATCCGACAACGTATAAAAACCTCACAAGATCGACAAAAGAGTTATGCTGATCTTCATCGAAAGGACGTGGAATTCGATATAGGAGATCATGTGTTGTTACGTGTTGCTCTATGGAAGGGAGTTATGAGATTTGGAAAATGAGGAAAGCTCAATCCTCGATTCATTGGCCCATTTGAAATCCTTGACTGAGTAGGAACTGTAGCCTATAGACTCGCTTTACCGCTTAGTATGTCTCGTGTTCATAACGTTTTTCACATATCCATGTTACGTAAATATGTGGAAGACCCGAACCACATTATTGTGTTAGAACCGGACGAAATATCGAAAGATTTAATGTATGAAGAGGTTCCTGTTAAAATCTTGGATAAGAAGGAGCATATTTTACGCTCCAAGGTTATACCTCAAGTCAAAGTTTTGTGGAGAAACCACGATGTTGAGGAAATGACACGGAGTTAGAATCAAATGAAATCAAGGTATCCTCGACCTCTTCGACATACCGTCGTATACCCTAATTTCGGAGGAAAATTTCATAAGAAGTGGAGGTTGTAAGACCCCAACTTTTATGAATAAAGATAAATTTTTCTATAAATATCGTTTTTGAATATTAAGGTTTGAATTCGTTATAATGTTATAGTTGTGGATAATATTTACAAATTTTGCAAAATAAGCAAGTGGTTATATAATATTCGATTGGTCGGGGAATATTCGTTTTAATAGGGAATATTCGTACGACGGTATAATCATTGGTGGACCCCACACCTTAATTATTGTCGGAATGAGAAAACGACAGAAATATCTTTTTATGAAAATAACAGCGGAAGTTTTATCATTAACTGTTGAAATACCTGGTGTTAAAAGTACAGTAATACACGTGGTTACATAGTAGTACACGGTATTGATTATTGATGCTTACGTGAGAAGTTACTCAGTTTTGTTCAATTATTGTTACAGTAATTGCTGCATAGTATCTCACGTTATTTAATTCAATTATTGTCGACATTTTATATATTATTAAATCAATAATTAAGACGACAAAGTTATTAATATTATTATTTGTAATATTGACGATATCTAGAAGTTCTGTCAAGGAGAGGTTTGGTCACATAATTGCGCGCCAATAGGGAGAAATCCTTACTGAAAAGCCCTCTCTTTCTTGAGAACGACCTGGTTGTTAAATATTGCAAATTATAATAATGATGATAAATGTTGTTAAAAATATTGAGGAGATTTTTATGAAGTATTTGCTGTATTTATGGACCCCCACTTACTCATTTTTCAAAATAATCGGTAGAAAGATTTTTTAAGGGTGGGCCCACATGTGGGGCCCACGTTTAAAAAAAGAATTGTAATAGAAGTTCACGGGAGGAATTCATTCACGGGTTTGAAGAAGGAATTATGATGGAGTATATATATATATATATATATATATATATATATATATATATATATGATTAAAAGGTAATGGGGGGTGGGATGAAAGTCACGGGCGTGACTTCCGTGACTTCTATATATATATATATATATGTGTATTATAATAAGTTTTGTTTTTAAAAAAAAAATAGAATATATTATATTTTATTGAATATAATATTATTAATTTGAAAAAAAGAGAAGAAGAAGCGTCAAATATGATTTTGCAAAATAATTCGTCTGATTGCAAAATAATTCATTCCGGACACAACCGAGCAGTTCGTGCTTCAAAATTCTATCTCTAACTCAAATTTTGAGTTTTAAATTACTCCCTTCTTATTGCTAATTGTATTAACTAACGACTTTATACTTATTCAAATTCTTATTTGTCAGTCAAGGCTAACGGTCAAACTATGTTAATTACTAACATAGTTTTATCTTGATCTTTATATCAATAACTTAATTCATCATTCCTCTTGCTAAAATATATATAGCACCTTACTAAGTATATATATTTCTATACATAAATACATATACTCATCTTCGTTTCACCTCATAGCATCTCTTCATGTGAAATCTTATCTCCTTAATAAAATTTCCATATGTACTTATATAACATTTCTTAGACTATTCAGTTCACATCGAATTTATAGGTATCGTAATACCTTATTCTTGATATTCCTTCAAGTACATATTAATTCATTTCTAGGGTTTTGAAATTTTGTAACCCATATTTCTTTATTCTTATTCAATTAAGAACCATCTAGGTCCGTCTTAAAAAATTTAAATAAATCCTCAAATTCTCTTCTAGGTTTTATTCTTTAACCTTTATTCTAATCATTCGAGATTTTATAAATTTTCGGGTTGTCACACTTGATACTTCTCGAAAATAGATTTAAGAAGTGGATATCATAAATTAAAGATAAGGAAGGAGGATGTACCTAGAACAACATTCAGAACTCAGTATGGACATTACGAGTTTTTGGTGATGTCTTTTGGTTTGACCAATGCCCCTGTTGTATTCATCGATTTGATGAACATGGTGTTTAAACTATTTTTAGACAAGTTTGTAGTGGTATTTATCAATGATATTTTGGTGTACTCCAAATCTCAAGAAGAACATGTGAAACATTTATGTTTGACGTTGGAGACACTAATAAAAGAAAAGTTGTACGCAAAATTCTCTAAATGTGAATTTTGGATGGAACGTGTACAATTTCTCAGCCATGTAATTGATAAAGATGAGATTTCAGTGGATCTATCAAAAGTCACAGTTGTGATAAATTGGGAACAACCAAGAACTCCATCGGAAGTAAGAAGTTTCTTGGGATTGGCAGGTTATTACAGACGGTTTATTCAGGATTTTTCCAAGATTGTCACTCTGTTGACAAATTTGACGAGAAGCTATAAAATTTGTTTGGATGGAAAAGTGCGAAGAGAGTTTTACAGAAGTGAAGAAGCGGCTCAGTGTGGCACCTGTGTTGTCAGATAATACAGGAAACTTTGTAGTGTATAGTGATGTTTCGCATAAAGGATTGGGTTGTGTCCTTATGCAGAACGACAAAGTCATTGTGTATGCATCAAGGCAATTAAAAGACTAGGAGAAAGGGTATCCGACTCATGATTTAGAGTTGGCAGCAGTAGTATTTGCTTGGAAGATATGGAGACATTATCTGTGTGACACCCCCAAATCCTTGTACTTCATTACCTCAAGATTTGGTGTTCACGTAATCAAAACATTCATATCTAACTACCCAATTATAATAAATTGAATAATAAAAACATTATCTCCCAGGTTCTCTAACCTTTAATACAATCATTCAAGTGCGAAAATAAAATTATTATATCACATCATTATTAAAAGTTTAACATCATAACAATTTAAGCAAAATTACAATTCTTCATCACTTGTACATTTTCCCCTTTCCTTTGCTAGTTGTAGGTTTATCTACCTTCTCAACCATAGCTGCAATAAATGTATAAATATGCAAGAGTGAGCAAATAAAGCTCACTTGAAATAAGAATAAATATCTTTACATCATTTGCCATATAATAGGCTCAATAGAACTGAATGATATGTTCTATTAACATTTCAACATTTGCCAATTCATAGGCTCAATAGAACTGAATGATTTGTTCTATTAACATTCTTAAATATACTATTGAGGGTCAAATGACCATGAACCATATCCACAGTTATAAGTAATCTTTCAACTTTAACTTTAACAGTCATATGACTATAAGGACTCCACGTGCTTAGGGGGATCAATCCTTCGTACAATGTATTGTGCACAACCATTTCAACGCTAAGCGTAAACCCCTACACATAGGGTTGTTCATCTCAGTATTTAGAGTACAAGTCCGCACCAAAGAAAGTTTGGTTTGGATAACCTTTCAAGGGTAATTGAAGTTTATTGATCATCAACTAGGGAACTAGTTGAATCCACAATGCTTGATAATACAACAGTTGTTTAATAACAACATAACTTAGAACATTTGAGAATCATAAATGAACTGATTCTACATATCTAACTCATGCTTGAAATAACTATAGAGCATAATTATTCAATAGAATGAATAAAATGGTTAACCTTTGCTTGAACAGTAAAATAAGCTAAGGTTCAAGTTTGATAACATTAGAAATGAAATTTTTGACCTTTAAGAAACTTGCTTAACTTTAAACAAGTTAGAATGAATCAACCAATTGAGAATTTCCAATAATACTAGAGTTAGAGTTTGCTCAAATGAATTTTGGAAACAATTTACTTTTCTATAACATTTAATATAAAAAGCTTGCTCAATCAAAAGCATGAAGTGATAATAAATGAACTAACTCAACGAAAATGTAGAGTTAAAACTTGCACAATGTGATAAACGAACTAGCTCAACGAAAGTGTAGAGTTAGAAAACTTGCATAACATAACAAACTAACTCAATGAAAGTATGGAGTTAGAAGACTTGCCTCGAGCGTAAGCTATAATATCAAACTCACGTTCACCTACACATAGGTTTAGAACCATAATATATTAGATATACTAACATTCACGTTCCATCATAACACGTATTTCTAGTTAGGCTTGTTAATTTAACACAAGTCTTTTATTACCAAATATGTTTTAGAATTTTTCAAGCGTTAACCTCACAACGCTTAACTAACGTTCACTTGTTACTTGTTTAACTCCTTAACACAACTTTAAATCAAGCTATAATGGTGCTACAAAGTCTGCAGCAGAAGAACCATCTTGTCTCGGGGATAGTGTATGGCAAATTGCCAGCCAAACACAAGCTTTGGGACCGTGGTGTAGTTTGCCCATTTTTGCCTTAAGCAATAGCAATGCCACCACAAGATTACTGCAGAGACAGACAGCAGAGTCGCTCGGCTATGAGCGATGGCAAACTTTAGCCCAACAAACATAAATTTCACCTAATAGACAGTAATATTAACACGTATAATAAATATACAACTATCACAAACATGATTGCTCACATTTACAACCAATTAGCACAATTTAACACTAACTAAAACTATTTTAATTTCTCCAAATTCAAGTTTTCAAACAAAAACTCCATTTTCGAGTTCCTTCATAAAATTGAACACTGTGATTTCAATTCTTGTCCAATTTACCTCATTCCAATTACGTTATACTCATATCTCATTGAACTAACATATACAAGCCTCAATTTACAGTTTTACATAAGAATTTACCATCTAAAATGGTACTTTTCATGAACACATGAATATATATATATATATATATATATAAACATACACTGTCAAAACTTTTTCTTCCACTGTCAAACGAATTTGGCATGCGATTTCTTGTTTAAACATAATCTCTATCATCATAACATATCTAACCACAAGTAATCCACTGTAAAGCAACAATTCAAATAATTTTGCAATTCATAGAATTTACAATTAGTTGCCGTAGAACATATATATATATATATATATATATATATATATATATATATATATATAGAGTTAACATACCTTCAAATTGCTTATACACAATCGTTGTTAAACACAGAAATCGTTGTGGAAATCCTAAGCTTCTCTCAAATTCTCTCTCAAGTATCTGTATGTTTTTAGCAACTGGCCAAAACTCAACACTCAACTGAAAACTTTAAGCGTAAAACAAATATAAAACTGACATAGCCTTAATTCACCTATTAAGTATATTGCTTAATACATATAATGTATATATTATACTTATTATTTTAATTATATTACTTATTTTATTTTATTTAAATAAACTAGAAATCTCAAAAGCCATAAGGCTTATTTGGCAAAAAACTCTTTAAATATTAAAGAATTAATATATTAAGCCTTGTTTGGTAAAAACTAAACTAAATTAAATTACTTTAATTTATTTTAATAACTCGTTATAATATAGTTATTTATCACACTATATTTAATCAAACTTTCATATTTATTTTAATTAACTCAAATCACAATTAATTAATTAATTCATTTAATCTCATAAAACAATACAAATAATTAATCATTTAATTGACATATCAATATAATAATAATTTCTTTAATTCATCAATTATTTATTAAATAAATAATTAACTAAACAAAATTAAATCAATTGAACAAAACAAAAATTAAATCAATTGAACAAATATTTATTCAACGATAATCACATCCAATAAATATTTATATAAATCAATAAATATTTAATATTACATTTAAAAATTCTGGAATGTTACAATCTCTACGAAGAGAAATGTGAGATCTACACAGACCATAAGAGCGTGAAGTATATTTTCACACAGAAAGACCTGAACATGCGTCAAAGGAGATGGATGAAATTAATAAAAGATTATGATTGTGAGATCTTTTATCATCCGGGCAAAGCAAATGTGGTTGCAGATGCCTTGAGTAGGAAAGGTCGAGAAAAGTTGATGTTGTTAACCAACCAGGAGGAGCTCATTTCAGCAATGGCAAGGCTAGAGTTGGAGATCAAATTTCCAAAAGAATCTGATGAAAGATTGTTTCAGATGGAAGCTAGTCCAACTTTGGTGGACAGGGTAAAGAGTGCTCAACTACAAGATGAAGAATGCAGAAAAATAAAGGAAAGTATGGTCGAGGGTAGTGAGATGAAGTACAAGGTTGATATTGAAGATTGCTAAGATTCGAGGGACGAATTTGGGTTCCAGAAGTACCGGATATTAAAGAAATCTTAATAGAAGCTCATAACTCAAAATATTCGATCCATCCGGGAAGTACGAAAATGTATCAAGATTTGCGGCGACATTTTTGGTGGCCGAATATGAAAAGAGATGTTGCAGAATGTGTAGCGAAATGCTTGACGTGTTAGAAAGTAGAAACAAAACATCAGAGGCCAAGCGGATTACTTCAACCATTATAAATAATGGAATAGAAGTGAGAGCATACTACAATTGATTTTGTGGTAGGTCTTCCCACAACTCAGAAAGGATATGATGTGATATGGGTCATAGTGGATAGACTAACGAAATCAGCACACTTTTTGCCAATAAAGATTAGATTTAATCTCGATCAGCTGGCAAAGCTGTATGTCAAGGAGATCGTGTCAAGACATGGAGTTCCAGTGTCAATTGTATCAGACAGAGATCCGAGATTTACATAAAACTTCTGGAAGAGACTACAAGAATGCATGGGAACACAACTGAAGATGAGTACGGAATACCATCCGCAAACCGATGGTCAAAGTGAACGAACAATCCAGGCGTTAGAAGATATGCTTAGAGCATGCATCATGGATTTCAAAGGGAACTGGGATGATCATCTACCGTTGATAGAATTTTCCTACAACAACAGTTACCACGCAAGCATTGGCATGCCGCAATACGAGGCATTATAGGCAGGAAATGCAGAACTCCACTATGTTGGGATGAAGTTGGTGAACGTCAACTGTTAGGACCAGAACTGGTACAACAGACCGCTGAAGTTATCAAACTCGTCAAAGCAAGACTGGTAGCTGCTCAAGATAGACATAAGAAGTATGCTGATCAACACAGACAAGATCGTAAATTTGACGTAGGAAATTTCGTTTTCCTAAAAGTTTCTCCTTGGAAGGGGAAAGTTCATTTTGGAAAGAAAGGAAAGCTAAGCCCAAGGTTTATTGGACCTTTCGAGATATTGCGAAGAGTGGGAGAAGTGGCTTACGAGGTAGCTTTACCTCCAGAATTAGAACATGTGCACAACGTTTTCATGTATCGGTGTTGCGACCGTATAAACTCGACTACAAACATGTGATTGAGTATAAACCGTTACGATTCAGTAAAGATTTGTCTTATGAAGAGGTTCCTATCCAGATAGTAGACATGAAAGAACCAGTGCTTAGGAATAAGGTGATACCTTCTGTGAAGGTGATATGGAGAAACCACAATGTCGAAGAGGCTACGTGGGAACTCAAAGATGAAATGATGACGAACTACCCTGAGTTATTTGTTTAATCTATTTCTTCGATTTTGGGGACAAAATCTTTGTAAGGAGTGAAGAATGTGACGAATAAATTATTTGAGTTGTGATTCTGGGGAGAGAATCCTTGTAAGGAGGGGGGGATGTAACAATCCAAGATTTTATTATTTTTAATTTAAAATATTTATTAAATTAAATAAATATTTTATCGATGTGGTTGTTGTTAGTAAATATTTGTGAATTAAATTTATTAGATAACATTCTAATTTAATTTAATAGTTGGAAAGTTGTAAGATAATATGAAATGCTATATTGCTGTTTTAATTTAATAATCAAAAATGGTATATTAATTATAATGAGATTATAATTTTGTGATATTTGGATTAAGTGGGAAATTTATTTAGTGTGTTGTACTTAGTTTATGTAACTATAATTTGTTATGGAAATTCAAATAAATAATATGTGATTAAAAATTATAAACTTAATTGTTTATTAAAATAAATTAAAGTAGTTTAAATGGATTTGCCCAAACAGGCTTAAAGATATTAAGTCTTTAATTTTAAAGTGTTTTGCCAAACAAAGCCTTATGGCTTTTGAATTTTGAATTTTAATTATAATAAATAAATCAAAATAATAAATAAAATATATTTTATAACTGATGAGCGTTAAGGTTGTAACCGTTATTTTTTAATATGCGTATTATGGCCCTATCGGTTTATTATCTTTACGCTTAAGGGCTAGTTTCCTTTACGTGAGTTGGCGTATACTGATACTAAGAAGAGAAAAGAACAAAGAATTTGAGAGAGAGATTAGAGAGTTTGAAAGTTCTATGAATTACAAAGAAATTCTTAGTGCTTAGCAAGGATTATTCAAAGCAAGAAAAGGTATTTTCCATAACCTTGATATTATATACATATGTGTGTTTTACGTCATGTATTTCCATTCTCTGTGAATCCAATTTCTCTTGAATTGTTGTTATAAACTGAATTGTTGCGTTTGTGATTAATTGTAATGTTAGAGTTTATGTTTAGACGAGAATTAGTATGCTAATTACGGTTAAAAAGAAAGAAAACTGTTTTCAATGTATGTTTATACATATGACTTGTGAAAGTACCAACTTTGGTGGTTAATTTGTAAACCAATCTGTAAATTGAGCCATGAATGTGTTAGTTCATTAAGAAATGAAGAGAACGTAGTTTGAATTAGTTAATTTAGACAGGAATTGTTATCACAGTTAGGGGTGTTCATCGGTAAAAAAGGGACCGAATCAGGTCCGAATCTAAAATAATACCCAAAATAGTCTACAAAGCTGGAACCGATTGAGCGATATATCTCTGAACCGATTAGCTTGGTTCGATAGCAGTTTTTACCTTACTAAACCAAGCCCCAATTTTAAATCAATACTCAAATGAAATTTAATCCAAAATCATTGAAGAAGAGCTGCCCAAGACTTGTTTTTAAGCGAAAATTCAGCCAAAGGTCAAGCAACTTGTCTGAGGCCTAGCCTTTTTATCGGGAATAAGCATGTGAATGTTATTCCTATTTATATATGATTTGATTATATATATATATATATATATATATATATATATATATATATATATATGAATGAATAATATGCAAGTATGCTTGCATTAAGAAAAACTGTAAAAAGTCCTTTGATAGATAATAGAAATATATGTACAAGGACTTAGAATGAATTGATCAAATATGTTAGGTTGATCCTACATAAGAAAAACGACTTTGTAAAGTCCTTAAAAAGAAAAGATGTACAAGGACTATATAATATAGAAAGATCAAGCTTGTTAGGTTGATCTTATGATGTAATAGATAGGCTAGTCGATCATCGAACCTTTTGCACGAGAAGTCGTAGTCTGCGGTGAGTCGAGGTTAACTCGAGAGCTATCGAGGCATAATAGGAGTATGCAAGATAGTAGATCTCGGAGTTAAGTAGACCGCCGGGGAAACGAAGAAGGATCGTAGTGTATCGAGTAGAGCTTCCTCGGGATCGTAGTGTGCTTTGAGGAAGTCGTGTTAAGAATCGTGAGAGACAGACTGCTTGCCTCTGGTAGATGGGTCATCTCAAAAAGCAAGATAGAAGCGTAGACTACACTCGAGTCGTAGAATCTCACGATACCAAAGCCAAGTCAAGGATCGTAGATCACACTCTGAGTTCGTAGAGTCTATTGATTACATGCTAGAGATCGTGGTCAAGCAAGATCGGATGAAGACAACAAGCACAAGGCGAAAATCGTAGAGTGTCAAGATCGATCTCGGGATCGTAGTGTCTGCACACAAGAAAAGCCAGAATCGTAGAGTCTTGAGAACTACGATCTCAAGAAGAAGTGCTCACAATGCCAAGGATGAATCGTAGAGCGTATACGGTTCTCAACAAATGAGCACTCCCAGAATATCCAAAGGAACGAAGCCTCTGGTTCAAGCTGCAAGCTACATCCAAGGAAACCAGAGAGCACTCAATGAATGGCATGCAGGCTAACAGAAGATCTCAGCACCAACCCAATCAACATTAAGATTGAGGTGTAAGGCCATTCGTGATGAAGTCTTCCACAAGGAGATCCAAAGAAGACTTGAAAGTCGACTAAGGAAAAGTCGACTTATCACGATAGCTATCAAGTGAACAGAAGACAACGATCTTGGAAGCAACCAAGATCGTAGTGTTTTCCAAACAAAGAAGGAACTGATGGAAGGTGAGCGAGATATCTTGGTCGACCTCACGAAGAGCAAGGCTAAAATGATTAAGTGCAGGGTCAGTTCATTGATGATAAGTGAGCGGAAGATCACAAGGAGAAAGCAAGTTGGACGCGCCACAAATCTGAAGTGTCTTGATATTCAGAAGGGACGAGAAGCGAATTAAAACATCGATTATCGAGAACGATCGAAGCAAGCGAAGTATTGAAGCACTTGCACAATACTGAGGAAGAGGTGTTCTACATTGAAGATCCAATCAACACTCTTCAAGATCGTAGTGTTAACTCTACTAGTCGATGAACAACACTCAACAAGACACTACTGATCGAGTTCTTGAAGGCGTGCATCGAAATCATTGAGTCAAGATAAAGCGAAGATTGAAGCATTGGCAAAGGTTCAATCTAAAGGGTAATATTCGGACAAGTGCTTATTGAGAGCATCATCGATGCAATAGAACAACCTCGATCGAGAAATCGAAAAGAGGTAATAAAGTCTTCGACACACTTGAAGACATTAAAGTGATACATCGGCGAGGGTAGGTGAAACATGAGGCTACGATGTCGGGAAAAAAGTATGACAAGTCACATCAAGTAGTCTACCTCAAGTAACTCGAGATCTGTAAAGAGATTTGAATAGCTTTCAACGGCTACTTTCTAACAGAAGGATTGGGAATGAGTATAAATGAGGAAGAGCTTTAAAGTTCAAAGGCTGCTGGAGTTGCTGAGGTTAGAGAGAAGGTGGATTGATCTAAACTATGTGAAACAGTGAGTCAGAAGGCTCACTCTACGATCCACCAAGAACACTCAGAAGTCAGATAAAGAAAGAAGTAGAAGTGTGAGTTCTACTATGTAGAAGTGAGAGTTCTACTACATGAAGAGTGTTCAGAACTGCCGAGAGAAAGAAGAGCATCATGACATCTTGATGTCCATCATGGGAAGACTCTAAGTACAATAGAGAAAAGCCTACAGTCATCTCAGCAAGTCCATCATGAGAATGCATCAAGTAGCAGAAAGGAGATCACAAAAGCCATCTTGGTGTCAAGCATGAAAGCTTTCTAAGTACCTAATAGAAGAGCTTCTTGTCGACTTGAAGCCTCTCATGTGCGATCATCAAGTACCAAGGAGAATGATCTTTAAGCGGGTTCAACAAGGGTCATCCGAAAGTGGTTGAGTAACCAAAGAAGCCGAGCATCATGCAACACTCAATTTGCACTTCAAGGATGATCAAGCCAAAGTCACTAAGTATAGAAGATGTTGAGCATGAAGACATCTTAGCGACTCGGCCTCAAACTCAACAACAACAAACAAACAACTCAACAAAGCCAGGGCATGAGGGGTCCTTGTCCAGAGGGACTAAATGAAGCAGGGCCAGAAGGGTCCTTGTCCGGAGGGACTAAACAAAGTTCGAAACTGCCAAAAAGTCCTTGTTCCTAGGGACTAAATGAAGTTTCAAAGTCTGTGGCCTTGAAGAGTTCTTAGTGAACTGAAGTCCCAAGGCTGCTGGCCTTGAAGGAATCTTAGTGATTCAGGGTGCTGCCCTTCCTTAGTGGAAATCCTGCTAGTTGAAAGCAGAAGAGTGGATTAGGAGCTTGAGTCTCTGAACCACTTAAAACCCCTTGTGTCTTTTACATTATGTCATTTACATTATGTACTATAACTGCTATAACTGTTATGTATGTTTTAACTACTTACAACTAAACTTACTCTACGAACAATGTATGTATGATTATGAATATATCAATGAAGGGGATCTTTTACTTATTTCGCTGTGCTTGAAAAGATTCTTATGTTTGTCATATGTTAATTAATAATAAACAATATAATATAAACCGGGAAAAGTATTTTAAATAACAAAAGGATCTATTCATATTCAAAAGCTTCTAGATCTATTGTGCCCTCTAGAACTAACAATGTTCTAAACTTAGTTTAGTAGTAAGTAACTTGTTATATGCAGATGAGCTCACATGTTGGAAATATTGTGTATAGGTTAAATGTGTATATACACACAAGTTTACTTCAGATTGGTCCATGGTCTCTATGCACAAAAGCCCGATCATGTTTGATGATAAAGCATATACTTTGTAACAATCTTATTCATTTATTAATAAAAAGTATTAATTTATTAAAGGCTTTTAATTATCTACATGATCTTTGTTTTATAATATGTGATAAACCCATAGTTTTTTTAGCAATGCTTTTAGAATAATGATGATGATCATTCTAATGAGATCTAAATTCTTAGAAAGCTTAAAACTAAAATAGTTCCCAATCGTTGGATTACTAAATTGGGGATTAGTGAATCCGGATAGATTGGTACATCGTTCTTTGCTTTCGTTGGATGAGGATGATTGATCTCATGATCATTTGTGTGGAACACTAAAAAAGCAAGTATGTAGGTGCTTATTAGAGAATAAGTTCAACGAGCATTGGCTCATTAAGAATACCTAATGGAGTTTTATTTGCTGTCGATAGGAATTCTGTAGTGATAGTAGTAGTGAAGTAATCCTTGGACTTGAGATCATCATAGTATCTTGTGTATGATGAGTTATACTTTGACTTATTCCTTAAGACCCTTAGGGTATATCAAAGGGTATGCTTGGGTATAATAAGTTGTACATGGAGATAATGTATGATCGATAAAGAATCTACCACTTCTAATAAAGAAGAAATGTCTATGTGATTAGATAAATGACAACCCGATAGTCCTTGGCGAAGCGAGAATGAAATTAGAAAGGAGTTTCTAATTTGCATTATTTGGAGTTGTGCATTTAAGGATCGAAATACATATAATTAAATAAAATAAGACTTGTGATAATTCCATGTCTTATATTTAATTGGGACATTGTATGGTGGAAGGATTGAATTATCGGTAACTATTTACTCAAAAGGTTCTTTAATGATTAATGTTGAAATCTATATTATCTGGAAAGTGGTTGATGATTGATTTGGGAGAACTTATCCTATTGTAGAATAAATATTATTTATTTAAATAAATTAATTATTTAATTTATTTATTTAAATAAGATTAAATTATTCTAATTGATTTATTCTGTTATAGGTTTAATATGGAGAACCTAAAAGGTCACACCAAAAAAGGAGAAATAATTATTTAAGAAGTTAATGGCATAATCGTAATAATATATTATGTATATTTAATTTAATCTATGGTGATAGAATAAATTAAATAGCTTAATATTATTATTTAATATTTTAGAAATATTAAATATAAATTAATAAGAGAGTCTTATTAATATTATTACAATTATTATTATTTTAATTTCTAAAAAAGTTTAGGAATTAATTTAATATAAGTACTCTCATTTTATTCTAATTGGATTAGGAAGAAAAATTAGTTAAAGGAGTTTAATTAATTATCCCTAATAAGATTAGGGAGCTTAATTAATTAAAAGAATTTAATTAATTAAATAAAACCCAATTCCTTAATTGTTAAGGTGGGTTGCCCACATACATAAATAAATAGAGTCTTATTATTATGGGTGGGGTGGGGTGTTGACTTTTTTTTCATCGTACGTAATTCCAATTTGTTGGAGAGTATGCCTTTTTATATAGAGAGAAAAAAAAACTAGGGTTTGAGCCATACCCCCATCTTCTTGAATTGAATTTTCTTTTCCTTGTGGATCACCTCTGAGGCCAAACATATTGGTGGCTAACGTTGATCGAAGGAAGGAACCAAACCGGTGGATTCAGTTGAGCGAAAAAGGATTTGAGGTGAACTTGTACACGAGGAAGCTTCGATCTTGAGGGTATGATTTTATTCTTTATCTTTTCGTTTAATTAATAATTGTGCATAAAGGGTGATCATCGGGGTATATGGTTTGTAAATTTTTTAAACTACGATTTTTTACGTTTAGCTTTTTTTTTGATTTGATTCGTGAATATTACAAACCTAACGATGGCATCGAGCCAAACCTTTATGCAATTATTAATTGTTTTAATTTGATATGTATATTGATATGTGTTTAAACAATTTAATTGGGCATAATTTTTTTGTATAAAATATAAAAAAAAAAAAAAAAAAAAAAAAAAAAAAAAAAAATTTTTTTTTTAAATTTTTTAAAAAAAATTTTTTTTTAAAAATTAAAAAAATAAATTTAAAAAAAAAAATTATATAAATAATTTTATTTATATTTTTTTTTTATATATTTTTTATATTATTTTTTAATATATATTATATATATATATATATATATATTATAATATATATATATATATATATATATATATATATATATATATATATTATTATATATATATATATATATATATATATATATATATATATATATATATATATATATATATATATATATATATATATATATATATATATATATATATATATATATATATATATATATATATATATATATATATATATATATATATATATATATATATATATATATATATATATATATATATATATATATATATATATATATATATATATATATTTTATTTTAAAATAAAATATTATTTAAATATAAAAATTAAAAAATTTTAAAAAAAAAAAAATAAATAAAAATTTTTAATTTTAAAATTAAAATTTTATTTAAAATTAAAATTTATTTTAATTTGGAATTTGATTTGGATTCATTTAAACTAATTGGAGTTGAAATTGGATTGGATTCCATTTTCCTTAAATAAAGGGAGTTTATTTAGATATGAAATAAGATTTCATATTATTCAAAAAAAAAGAGTTTATTTGTGAATAGGAAAAAAAAATCCATTTCCTTAAATAAAGGAAAAGTTTATTTAGATATGAAATAAGATTTCATATTATTCAAAATAAAGGTTTTATTTATGTGAATAGGAAAGAAATCCATTTTCCTTAAATAAAGGAGTTTATTTAAATATGAAATAAGATTTCATATTATTCAAAATAAAGGTTTATTTGTGAATAGGAAAGAAAATCAATGTTTCCTTTAATAAAAAGAGTTTTTTTTTTTTTTATTAAAAGAGTTTATTTGTGAATAAAAAAAATTTTTTTCCTTTTAATTAAAATATTTTTTGATATATGGATTCCATAATTAATAAAATAAAGATTTTTTTAATTAAATTTTTTTTTTTATATGGAATTGGATTCCATAATTAATTAAAATAAAGGAGTTTATTTTGATTAAAATTTTGATTAAAATAAAATAGTTTATTTTATTCAAAATTGGATAAATTAAAATAAAATAGTTTTATTTTGATTTAAATTTGGATTAAAATAAAGGAGTTTATTTTGATTCAAAATTAGATTTTATACTAACTAAATTTGCCCATTAAATGATATCAATATATATATTAAATGTTTATTATTAATGATGATGAATGTTATTTATTGATCGTATGGTGATGTGTATGATAATAAATGGGATTGATTATGGACTATTGACGATGTGATTGGATTTTATTTTAGTTGGATGCGTGAATGTATGGGTTTTTTATTAAATGGGGTTACTGTACCTCGTCTTCTCTAATTTTTTCTTAATGTAAATTCTATCTCCTCTCTCTATACTTCCCTTTCCCTTTTGCGATCGAGGTTTCTATTTATTTTAAAATAGTTTTGTAATAGGAATAGTTAGAATTAATTTTGAAAAATTGGAGATCGAGAAAGCGAGAAGGCTTGAAGACCCGTTTTGTAATGGGCAGGGTTTAAATGTAATAGTTATATTTAAATATTATTTCTTGCACCCCTAGGGTTTGACCTTTTGGTTCACTTGGTGGCTCTAGTGACGAAAACTAGAATAAAAAGTCCATAATCAATCAAGGTAGAATATAGTATTCTATATATGTATACTTATATATATATATATATATATATAAATATATTTATGTGTTTATTAATATAATATATATTTTATATATATATATATATATATATATATATATATAAATGCTAAACAAAATGAGACAAAATTAATAACAAACCCTCGATTTTTTATATTTAAGTCTAGCGTTCAAAGATATTTGGAATATCGAGCGTTAAGCCTTCTAGCATGATAAAATTAATAGAGTATTAAATATTTAATATGAGTTTGTTGTGTCACCACAAAAGCAAAGTATTAAGTATTTAAGATGTTAATTATCACATTTGATGCTTATAAAGAAAATTGAACAATATTGTTTTGTTGTGTCACCACAGGATGATATTTTTTTCTTTTTGAATATATGGAGTGCTAGGTTGGACTTAACTTGGATAATTTTGATTCGGATGTGCCACCACTTGATCAAAATAATCTAAGAGGCAAAAAGAAAAAGAGTTGCATAGTTGATGTAATTGACAAAAAAGTTGTCTACCTATTTATTTATATATAGTTTGTTGTGTCATACCCAAAGCTATATACATTTGAAATGGGATCCTTATTCTCACTAGCAAATCTTTAATTAGATTTTGCGAAACTATATAAGTGAGGTAATATAGTTTGAAGAAAATAGTGGGAGATACCAATTTAAAACAAGACCTAATTTATTTTGGTAATTAATAAAAAAAATGTATGTTAAAATGTTGTTAATTACAAATTCATTTACAAAATTTTACAATGTCTAAAATTACTATCAACTGCGAAGCATATTAGATGCTAAATTAACGGGAATAAAGATTAAAGCGGATTGGTTAAGGAATTTGAGAATAGTTCTCATGGTGAAAAAAAGTATCTTATGTCATATCGCTATCCATCCTGCAATGGTTGCGAGACAATGCCTCTGAGGAAGAGATTGCTACTTTTAGAAAGTGGCGAAGATGATGCCTGATTAGCTCGATGCATCATGCTGCTCATCATCCATGATAACGAGCTTGACGTTGTCGGCGTGAAACTATGGATGCTCTACTATATTCACTGCACATCAGTAGTAGTTGATGGTGAGGAAAATAGGGCCCGATAGATATCGAGATATCTAAGGAGCTCTTAGATCTAGAATGGCCATGGCACTATATATGCAGAACAAAAGTTCTTAACATAATCAATTTGATTGATCGATTAGGACAACGGGTTTTTGTGGTGGATGGAGAGTTGAGCGAATTTGATCTTGCACTCACTCCGGACTCCTTTCACAATTGTTGTGAATTTTTCATATGAACAAGCTAGATATCGACCTCGTTGATTTGCTTAACATATTGAAAAAATGTTGAGAGTCACTTTCGACCAAGAAAGATCAAGTCTTCTTGGTAGGGGCCAAAGGATCTTACGAAAGAAGAGCGATTCAAAGAAGGTAAATAGAAAGGCATAAACAAAGGATAATAAGAACAAAAGCGTCACGGATAGCAAAGGTTTGCTTCCTTTGCTAATAAGCTTTGACCTTTGGAAAAAAAGCTGCGAAGCATCTTGCGAGAGGCTAACGAAAAAGCTTAGTGAAGTTTGGTTCTGAATCTGATTTTGTTCATGATTTAAAATAAATTTTTCTTTAAGTCGAGGTTCTACTTGGGTATTGGATCTGAGCTTTGGTTATCATAAATATAGATTTATGAAGGGACCAAGCAGAGAAGAAAAAGCTAAACAAATATAAGTAATCTATGTGTGGAAATGAAAAAAAGGTTGCTTTGCATTAGCCATAGAAACTTATAGTTTAGCAATGCTACTGAACAAAAATCTATTAAGTCGATAAGTTGTTATTGTATTCGATTCTTGTTAAAAATATTATTTCCATTTTATTGTTGGACAATGAAAATCTTTGGTATTATAATTAAGAACAATTGTTGTTATTTTTATAATAATAATGTTTTGTATAGAATGGAATATTACTTAATAAATTTTGTATACTTGACTTACGTGAAAATAATTTTGCATATTGAACAAATTAGTATAAGAAAAAGAGATGATCATTCAAAGAGTTGAATGTATGTATTTGTTGAAATACAAGTGTGAATTATTTGAAAGGTTCAAAGAATTGAAAGTGAAACAAATTGGCAAAATATTAAGATTCTTTGATTAGATCGAGGAATAAATACTTGTGCAATAAGTTTCTAGATCATCTCAAATGGTTTTCTCATAATGGACACATCGATCTGTATAATTGATTGATGTATCTATAAAGAAAAATCGTACCTTGTTGGACATAGTGCGGTCCATAATGATTTTCTGAGCATTCCGGTATCCTTACAGGATAATGTCCTAGAAATGGTACATATCTCTGAAAAAAAACCTCAAAAAATCCATTTGAGACTCCATAAAAGTTATGGACGGGGAGGATTCTAATCTTAAGTATGTTAAGATAAGGGGGTTGTCGAACTTATGTGAAAAGGTTTGAAAAGGATAAGCTTGGGACAAGATTTGACAAATCTGATTTGTGGGACATCCTAAAGTAAGTTTAGGGTATATGTTCTATAATCTACTTAGCAAAAGGGTGTTTGTTCTGAAACACACACCTTAAAGATAAAGGTGTTTATCATTGAAGGGGGGGCTAGTGGGAGGATAATAGATCTTGAAGAGTTCAAGAACCACAAAAACTTATAAGTCGAATAAGAGGAACACATAGATAGACCTATTGTACCTGGCCAGATAAATAAAT
Organism: Panax quinquefolius; assembly: GCA_020205615.1. Taxonomy (NCBI): domain Eukaryota; kingdom Viridiplantae; phylum Streptophyta; class Magnoliopsida; order Apiales; family Araliaceae; genus Panax; species Panax quinquefolius. Next base: position 28,830,016 of record CM035166.1, read on the forward strand.
GCGGAATAGTCTGAAAGATACCTAGGAGGTATGGATTCATCATGGATGATGATGATGAAATACACATCATAGAAGATGATGATCCGATTACATCTGATGAGGTAAGTGTTGTTGTGACACTCGAGAGAAATGGATTGAAGCAAGTTTCTCAAATATGGAACATTCGTTTTGATGAAGCAATCAAAAGAGTTTGATTTTATCAAAAATAAGAATGAACCTAGTGTGTACAAAAAGGTTCGATTAGGGAGCGTCGTGACATTCCTAGTATTATATGTTGATATACTACGGATGAGGAATGACATACCAATGCTACTCGATAAAGATAAAGTTGTCTAAACATTCCTCCATGAATGATTTGGGAAGAGTATCTTAATTGGGGATATAAATCTATATAGATAGATTTAAGAGGATGCTCGACTTAACCCGAGCGTATATATTCATTTGATGCTAAAATCGTTTAGCATGGCAAACTCAAGAGATGTCTCATGTCGATGAGCTATGGGTGTATCTCTCTTAATAGTCCCCACAGACTCACGAAAAGAGAGTGCATGAGTGAGTGATGATCATGTATGCAATGAAATATCTCGAGACACGATGTTGATGATCGTATTATGGAGAAGTTCACTATGAGTCGGTGAAAAAAACATCTTAAAGTGCTTACTTAGGCACTAAGGATGTGATCATATTCATGGTGGGTCTAAATTAAAACTAGAGGGCTTATGAGACTCAAGTTTTTCAGACGGACGAAGATGACGAAAAAAAATCCACTTTAAGGTAAAGCGTTATCTTGAGCGATTGGTGCGATGAATTGGAAAAGTTCCAAACAATGAAAAAAGTTCTTTGGTTTAGTGATAAAAACAAAGTATATAGCTATAAATGAAATGAAGGCTGCAGTTGAGTGATTGTTTGGATTAAAAGTTCATTCTGAGAACTAGGAATAGTTCTAAGTCTCATCTTGGATCTAAACATGTGTTGTGGCACTTTCATTTGATTATTAGAATCATTGAAAGATGGGAAATCACTATAGAGATAGTGGACTCTCATGAACAACATTACATATCCATTAACTAAAGCTTATCCAATCAACAATGGGATAATAAATCACTTAGAGAAGAAGAGTATAAGATACCATGACGATTGGCTTTAGTGCAGAGTGGGAGATTGAAAGTAGTATGCACACAAACCCGATCATGTTTGATGATAAAGCATATACTTTGTAACAATCTTATTCATTTATTAATAAAAAGTATTAATTTATTAAAGGCTTTTAATTATCTACATGATCTTTGTTTTATAATATGTGATAAACCCATAGTTTTTAAGCAATGCTTTTAGAATAATGATGATGATCATTCTAATGAGATCTAAATTCTTAGAAAGCTTAAAACTAAAATAGTTCCCCAATCGTTGGATTACTAAATTGGGGATTAGTGAATCCGGATAGATTGATACATCGTTCGTTGCTTTCATTGGATGAGGATGATTGATCTCATGATCATTTGTGTGGAACACACTAAAAAAGCAGTATGTAGGTGCTTATTAGAGAATAAGTTCATTTGAGCATTGCTCATTAAGGAATACCTAATGGAGTTTTATTTGCTGTCGATAGGAATTCTGTAGTGATAGTAGTCTGAGTGATCCTTGGACTTGAGATCATCATAGTATCTTGTGTATGATGAGTTATACTTTGACTTATTCCTTAAGACCCTTAGGGTATATCAAAGGGTATGCTTGGGTATAATAAGTTGTACATGGAGATAATGTATGATCGATAAAGAATCTACCACTTCTAATAAAGAAGAAAATGTCTATGTGATTAGATAAATGACAACCCGATGATCCTTGGCGGCGAAAATGAAATTAGAAAGGAGTTTCTAATTTGCATTATTTGGAGTTGTGCATTTAAGGATCGAAAATACATATAATTAAATAAAATAAGACTTGTGATAATTCCATGTCTTATATTTAATTGGGACATTGTATGGTGGAAGGATTGAATTATCTGGTAACTATTTACTCGAAAGGTTCTTTAATGATTAATGTTGAAATCTATATTATCTGGAAAGTGGATTGTTGATGTTTGGGAGAACTTATCCTATTGTAGAATAAATATTATTTATTTAAATAAATTAATTGTTTAATTTATTTATTTAAATAAGATTAAATTATTCTAATTGATTTATTCTGGCCAGGTTTAATATGGAGAACCTAAAAGGGTCACACCATAAAAAAGGAAGAATAATTATTTAAGAAGTTAATGGCATAATCGTAATAATATATTATGTATATTTAATTTAATCTATGGTGATAGAATAAATTAAATATAGCTTAATATTATTATTTAATATTTTAGAAATATTAAATATAAATTAATAAGAGAGTCTTATTAATATTATTACAATTATTATTATTTTAATTTCTAAAAGTTTAGGAATTAATTTAATATAAATACTCTCATTTATTCTAATTGGATTAGGAAGGAAAATTAGTTAAAGGAGTTTAATTAATTATCCTAATAAGATTAGGGAGCTTAATTAATTAAAAAAATTTAATTAATTAAATAAAACCCAATTCCTTAATTGTTAAGGTGGGTTTGCCCACATCTATAAATAAGAGAGTCTTTATTATGGGTGGGTGGGGGTTGTTGACTTTTTTTTCGTACGTAATAATTCCATTTGTTGGAGAGAGTACGCCTTTTTTTTTATAGAGATAGAAAAACTAGGGTTTGAGATACACCCCTCTTCTTGAATTTTTTCTTCTTGGTGGTGGATCACCTCTGAGAGAGCCCGACATTTGGGTGGCTAACGTTGATCGAAAGGAAGGAACCCAAACCCGGCATGGATTGTGGATTGAAGTTGAGCGAAAGGATTTGGAGGTGAACTTGTACTGAGGAGGAAGCTCGATCTTGAGGTATGATTTTATTCTTTATCTTTTAATTTAATTAATAATTGTGCATAAAGGGGGTGATCGGGTATATGGTTTGTAAATTTTTCGAACTTTTTAGCTTATTTTTTTTATTTTTTTGATTTTGCGTTGGCTAAGGATAATTCGAGAGATGATTACGATAGAGTTCCTATCTATCCAAGCTTGTCCTTGAAAACCCTCTGAGCTAACCAGAATGGAGCTCACATGGCTGCTAATCTGTATATGCAAGCAAGCTATTCAACTAAAGAAGGAAAGGGTCTTATGTGCTCAAAAGCTAGCAAAGAGTGCTACATAAGAAGAATCCTCATGGAAGCTCACATCAGAGGATCATCGAGCATCAGAAAAGAGTAGTTCATTAAGAAGCAGAACTTCTCAAACTCAAGACTGCCAAAGAGGACTACGTTCGTAGTGCTGGCAAATGATCGTAGAGTGACCTATCATGAAAATACTCATCTCTACGATACACGAAGATCTAAGTAATGATGGAGATTCCATCCAGAGAGAAATATGCAAGGCTGCCTTCAAATGAATTTGAAGAAGAGGGAATCACATCTATTTGGGAAGACAAAGATCAACAATGGGGAGCAAAGGTGATCATTAAGAACAACAACAACACCGAGATATACTATGAAAAGTTGTACCAACTCTGAGTCCCAAAACTTTGTGGTGATGATGAACCAAATAAAATCCATAGTCGATGGGGAGCGTCTCAAAGCGTCTTCTTGATATCCCTTCACCCACCCAACCCATAATCGTGAAGTGCCTACGATCAAACATACGATCGTAGTATAAGAAGCAGGAGGACACCACGATTTCAGCAATGTAGTTGTCTAAAGCTGGTAGAAGACCTCCCACTCAGAAGAGGTCGAATGAGATGTCATTACAAATCACTGCTATAGTATTCCATCTGGAAAGCGCCTCAGGGACAAACCTGATCCTTAGCTCACTCTAAGAGGTTAGCCCTTCTTAAGCTACCTTAACCCATAAGGAATGCTTGATCAAGTTCATCTCAAGGACCAAGTTAGTCAACGATCGAAGAGTAGAGGTTGAAGAGAACTAAATGATCGTAGTGCTACCTCAATAATCGTAGTGCTACCTCAACGATCGTAGTACGACCTCAACGATTGTAGAATACAACTCGACGATCGTAATCCTACCAAAGGGTACTCCGGTTCTCAAGGAGTTTGGAAAATGAGACATTTGCTAAACCATTCAAAATGAGGAGATAAGTTCGAATATAAGTGATTGAGCTATGATGCATAAATATAAGGATAGAAGTAAAAGCCATCCACGATAGCATCTCTCAGAAGTTGATCGTTGAGTCAACAAAGGGAATCGTAGAGTTCTTAGCTGCCTTACCATGCTACTCTACGAATCAAAAGGTCAACGGTCAAAGCCACATCAATTAAATGTTTACTCTTCTAAAAGGAAATATCTAACTGAAAAGTTATGGGGAGTTCTGACTCATTCTTTGGGCAACGTCTGACCAATGAACGGCTGACACATCACTAAGTATGCAGAGTTGGAAGGAAGTGCCTTAAAGATAATTTCAAATCTACAGACAGTTACCAAAAGCTATCGAACCTTTCTCCCTCCCATTTTCAAACCCTAGAATCCTCTCAAGAGCCAAAATCAGTTAACCCTCCAGAGTCCTACCAAATCACAGTCAGCCATCTCGCATAAACCTCTCTAAATCAAGCACCCACAGTCTTCGAACTATTCATATGGAGAACTGACAAGTTATCACCGGCATTCAGCTCGGAACCAAATCGTTTGAGAAATCTGAGAAGAGGTTCAGGGACATTCTTGAACCCTTGAAGAAAGTTGGGTTCTCAGAATGCCTTGAGGCAAGTACTCGTGTGTACAATGACCTGGTTAAAGAGTTCTACTCAAACTTCTCCATAAACTCTGGAACCCTGTCTACCAAGGTTAAAGGTCAGACTCTGAAGCTGAAATCTTCTGACCTCAGTCAATGCCTAGGTTTTCCTAACCAAGGGTTGAAGAACCTTGAAGATGTCAACACTGAACAAGCAAAGGAGTTGATGGGGTACCCAAAAAACCCTAGTTTCAAAGACATGAAGAAGAAGGAGTTTCTTGAGGAATATGAGTTCCTAGCTGAAATTGTTGGAAAGTGCATACTGTGCAAAAACACTGCACATGATACAGTGATTGACCAACAGCTGAAGATAATGTTAGCAATAGTCCTGAAGAAACAAATTGACTTTGGAGCTATCTTGTTCGATCAAATCTCCAAGTGGGTAGAGAAGGTTGAGAAGAAGAAGACCACTGAAAAACCCCTAACAAAGGTGTTTCATTGAAGGATGCTGAGTATTATACTGAAGAAGAAACTAGGAGGGAAAATCAAGGATGATGAAGGAGAAACATTGAATGTTCACAAAGTGATGTCTCCATAATTATTTGAGAACTGGAAGAAGAACCCTAAGGAGAACAAAAGGCTGACAGCTGGGAGCAGCAGTAAAGCCTCTACAAAGAAGAGAAAGATAGTAGAGGAAGAGAGCTTTGAGTCTGATGACTCTGTAGAAGCAGAAATCACACCAGCCAGAAAGAAATCAAAAGTTGTGAAGAAAGTTGTTGATGAGAAGAAAGCCCAGGCCTCACCAAGGTGAGTCTCCTCAAAGGACAAGGATAAAGAAGAAAAGTCCTAATCTTCTTTGAAACAACAAAAGAAGAAGCGTGAGTTGCTTCAAGGGCCAGTTGGCAAGAAAGCTAAGGTGGAAGACACACCAACATTAGCTTCCCAAATCAGTACATCTGACGAAGAAAGGGACGTAGAGTCAACATCCAGAAATGAAAATGAAGCTGATGGGATGGAAGAAAGTGCAGCAACTACTGATGAAGAAGAATGTGCAAGCCCAATAGCTAATTCTCAGAGTAGTCACTCTGATGATGAAGAAGAACTTGCCCCCACCAATCCAGATAGCCACCTTGCTGAATTAAGAGTTGATGAGATGATGAAGAAGAAGAATCATTTCATGCCAAATCTTTGAACCTCAAAGAAATCCGTCTGGCTTGAACGGAGAAGTTAGAGTCTGAAGAAGAAGAAGAGTTTGACTCTCCCAAACCTGAACCTCCAAGAAGAAGGAAAAGCTACAGACTGCAAGCCAAGTTTGCCTTCAAAAGAAGCTGTGGTCAATCAAATGCCATCATTGAATTGAGTGATGATGAGTCATATCCTGTGGAAAAATGTTAAAGAAGAAACCAAAGAATGAAGAAGATGAATCAAGAAGGTTCTGAGAATGAAATGCGAAGAAGAGGAATTCCTGCTGAAAATAATCAAGAAAGTTCAGCTCAGAGAGAAGAGATTGAAGAAGACTCGGTTACGCACCTCGAAAGCGAATTTAACAAGAAAATTATCCAGTACTCTCCCCTGCAAGATTTAGCAGAAGGATCGTAGAGGAAGTGTCAAATGATCTAACAGATGCTCCACCAGAGAGATGGTTCTTCTAGTGGATGCCATGGCTCAAGGCCCACACTGAAAAAGATGGAAGCTCCTTCAGTTGGTGTTACAAGCAGTTTCCAAGTCTGGAGCTGGTAGCTTAAAACTTCCCAAGAGTGAAAAGTTATGCTACAAAGATGATCACAAACCAGCCTCACTTCAAGGTCTATCGACCTGCTGGAAATCTCTATATCCCCTACGATCGTAGAGTGGATTCTAAAGGACGAAGAGTTATGACCAAGGAGCTGATCGTAGAGGCTTTTCACTCTACTGCTGATGATGTTCAAGCTCAAAACCAGAAGCCTCCTTATGCTCAAGCACTACTATCAGACATTCCCTCATCCTCAACCAGTGATTGGAACTCAACGATTGCTCAGATTCTCCAAACCTTTGAAAAACTGTCCAAAGATGAAGATCGTAGAGTCCAATCCAATTGTAAGACCCCAAATTATTAATAAATGAAATTTATTTTCCTCTATTTATTATTTTGAAATAGTAAGGGTTGATTTGATTAATGTGGATAGTTATGGGTAAAATACTTAAATATTTGAATAAGCAAGTGGTTATAAAATATTCATTATTGTTTGGGAATATTCGTTTGGTCGTGGAATATTAAATGCTGTCGGGAATATTAAATGCACGGTATGCGATCTTTTGTGGGCCCCATAACTGAAAGCGATTGGATGAAGAAAGCGACAAATATAAGTTGTTTATAAATAACTCAGCGTAGTTATTCACAGATTATCTTTGTTGGAATACCCGTGGTTAAAACACACTAATCTGGCGTTGTTGAGCAATGGCATGCGGTATTGCACCAATTATTGATTCTTATGTAAGAAGGTACTACTCAATAATTATTACGATAATTACTGCTTCGATATTTTATTGATTTAATAATTCTTTGCGTTGATATTTTATATTCTTTGTTGTTTCATAATTGTCATTACATAGTATTTTTTATTATCGAAGCAATAATTCATATTATCTGAATAATATTATTGGATAACATTATTGGCAATGTCTAGAAAGTTACGTCTAAGGAGTGGTTTGGTCACCTAATTGCGCCAAGATGAGAGAAATTTTTATTGAAAGCCCCCTCTTCACAGGAACTACTGTTGCAAGATCTTTGTGATTCTGTAATATTATTTGTGAATAATTAATTATTGATTTATATGATGAGGAAAATATTGATTTTATGTGGATATAGATGGAGAAAATTTTTAAAATGACAATTGTTGAAAATTAATATTTTATCATTTTTTGATAAAATAATTCATTTAATTATATTATTTTAATAATATATTAACGGTGATATTTTTATAATGAATGTGGGATATATGAGTATACGAGGAGGAAGAGTATTTTTGTTGCAATAAATGTTTAAAACATGTTAAACATGTCTGTGGACCCCATTTATTATTTGAAATTTGATTATAAAGCTTGTAAAATCGTCCGTTTGTGGATTTCGGTCAATTTTTGTTTGGAATTTGGAAAAACTTTCTTCTACAAAGTTGTAGAGAATTGGATTTCCTATAAAAACTCTCGAGATTCAAATTTTTCTGATAAAAGAGCTATTTATTATGAATTATTGAAGTTCCAAAGCTCAAAATAATTGATTTTGGAAGTTTTAATTATTTATATCAACAAAAACGCTTTTATTGTTTTGGTTTGGCCCCCATGTGTTGTAAACATGCTTGATTTCAGGAGTCTTGGTTGGCGTAGGAATATATATATAATATATTATTATTATATTAAATTTTACGCTTTGGTGTTCTAAGCAATTTCTATAAATAGGGTGCTTAGGTTAGAATTGAAAATCACACCGAAATCAAGTTTTCTCTCTCTATATTATCGAGCGTATTCATGTGAGTATTTTGAGTATACTTTGAGTATTGCTATACTGAGTGCAAGTTTAAGTCATAGCCTATATCCAGATGTTTCATTTAAAGCTCTTGATCTTTCGAGGTAAGGATGTTATTTTATTCGAAAATGATATTATTTCTTCAATATCATTATCTTGAAATATTGGTTGGAACTTTTATCAAATTTGGAACTTTTTCATGTCGGGGTTACTATTCAGTTGTTAGAAGAGAGATAACGAGTACGTTCAACCGAGGGACCATAACCGAGGATCATCTCAAGATAGCGATCATCGAAATAACGATAACCAAATGGAGAAAGAAGAATACGAGACAAAGGCGGTAACCACTCTGGTGGTAATCGTGGCCATGAAAATAGAAGAAGCGAGTCGGGAGGAGATTTTAAAAAAGAGGAGATTTTATAACGACCATGTGAAGACGACAGTACCGGTAGCAATTGGTTCCAAGGGAGGAGAAAGACCACCGATCGTATGTTACAAATGCGGGAAAGAGGGACATATCATTCCAAACTGCCCACAACAGTTTAAGGTATGCTATAATTGTGGAAAAGAAGGACATATCGCCGAGATTATGCGATATCGAAACCCAGATCCAAATGGAATGGTGACTCAAAAGGATGTCCCGAAAAAGTCAAAGTCAACGGTTCTTGGAAGAGCGTTTGTCGTGTGACCGGGTAAAATCGAGGAACCCGAACGAAGTTAGCACGTTAGTTAGTTAATTATAAATTCTTGCAAAGTTTATACCTTACTGAATACTGGGGTTCTACCCATTCTTTTATCTCTCTTGCTTGCTTGCAACAGCGTTTGAACTTGACTACGGAGAAATTAGACTTTGACCTATTTATGGAGACTCAGTTAGGAGAAACTTTCATTACATCCGTTGTTTAGAAATCTTGCTTGATTCAGTTGGCACTATCACATTACCTCGTTAACCTTATTTCTATAGAGATATTTTCTTTTGATGTGATTTTAAGGTTAACTACTCATCATGCCGAAATTGATTACTTTCGTAAGGTTGTTAGTTTTCATATTCCTAAGCAACCTATTATTCGAATTCAAGCAATCAAACCATTGTAGTCAAACATTTTCATATCAAGCCATGAAGTCATTCGTTTATTACGGATGTCAAGTTTTCTTAGTCCATGTTATGGATTTGAATAAAGACACGTCATATTTGAATAATATTCCTGTTGTTATTGATTTTTCCTGACGTATTTCCTGAAGAATTTCTTGGTTTACTCCCAAAGACTGATATTAAATTTTGTATCGACTTTGAACCCGGTACAAAATTCATTTCTAAAATCTTATATCGAATGGCTCCTATTGAACTTCAGGAGTTAAAAATTCAACTATAGAATTTGGTACCTGAGCCTTTATCTGGTGACTTCCTTTGGGGAATGCACCAAAGCCAGACTCTCCGTAGGGGACACCATATTCGTGCGATAGTAAACTGATAGGTGTCATTGTAACGTGTTATCCAAGGTTGGGATATGAGTCACAGTTGAGAACAACCTAAGTCGATAATCGAAATAAGTAGTTTTCTAGGCTTAGTTGGTTATTATCGAGATTCGTTGAAGGATATTCTCGAATCGCTATTCCATTAACGCAGCTGACTCGTAGAGATACAAAATTCGAATGGAGCAAAGATGTGGGAAGAGCTTGAAGAACTCAAGAGGAGACTTATTTCAAAGACATGTTCGTTACGACCATGCCATCCTGGAAAAGCGAACGTGGTAGTGGCGTGTTGAGTAGAAGATCGTATACAAGTATGCGAGTGCGATATTGTCAAAGACTCATTTCAGTATAATTTACAAATAATAGAGATGGAGATGAAAACTCTAGTTACCCACGTGATGATATCGAGTATAATCGACTTTAATCGATAAAGTTAAAGTCGCTCAAGCTACACACCGGAGTTGATGAATTTGAAGAAGGAGGTGCAAGAAGTTGTTATTTCAAAAGCGAGAATCGGTGAGGTGAGGAAAGCTCAAACCTTCGATTTATTAATCCATTTGAAATTCTCGATCGAGCGAGAACTGTGGCCTATAGACTCGTTTTACCCCAAGTATGGCGCATGTTCATAACGCTTTTCACGTATCGATGTTACGTAAATATGTGGACGACCCGAACCACGTCATTGAGTTTGAACCGGATGAGATAGCCGAAGACTTAACGTACGAGGAGGTACATGTCAAGATCTTGGATAGGAAAGAACATGTCCTATGTACCGAGGTTATACCACAAGTTAAAGTTTTGTGGAGAAACCATGCTATTGAGGAAATGACCTGGGAGTTGGAAACGGAAATGAAAGCGAGGTATTCTCATCTTTTTGAAACACCAGGTACGTACGTCAATTTTGAGGACGAAATTTCATAAGGAGGGGAGGTTGTAACTGTTGGGTTTGTAATATTCAAGAACGCAATCAAATTGCATAAAAGTGCGGAAGCGTGTAAAAATCAGAGTTTAAAAAATTTACAAACCATATACCCGGATCACCCTTTATGCACAATTATTAATTAAACGAAAAGATAAAGAATAAATCATACCCTTGAAGATCGAGCTTCCTCAGGTACAAGTTCACCTCCAAATCCTTTCGCGTTCAATCTTGAATCCACCGGGTTTGGTTCCTTCCTTTGACCAACGTTAGCCACCCAAATGTTTGGCCTCTAGAGGTGATCCACCAAGGAAGAAGAAAATTCAAGAAAAGGGGTATTGGCTCAAACCCTAGTTTTTCTATCTCTATAGAAAGGGTGTACTCTCCCAACAATTGGAATTATGTCTATATGTTGAAAAAGTCAACAACCCACCACACCCATAATAAGACTCCTCTTATTTATAGATGTGGGCAACCCACCTTAACAATTAAGGAATTGGGTTTTATTTAATTAATTAAATTCTTTTAATTAATTAAGCTCCTTAATCTTATTAGGGATAATTAATTAAACTCCTTTAACTAATTTTCCTTCCTAATCCAATTAGGAATAAATGAGAGTACTTATATTAAATTAATTCCTAAACTCCTTTAGAAATTAAAATAATAATAATTGTAATAATATTAATAAGACTCCTCTTATTAATTTATATTTAATATTTCTAAAATATTAAATAATAAATATTAAGCTATTTAATTTATTCTATCACCATAGATTAAATTAAATATACTTAACATATTATTACGATTATGCCATTAACTTCTTAAATAATTATTCTTCCTTTTATGGTGTGACCATTTAGGTTCTCCATATTAAACCCATTGTGAATAAATCAATTAGAATAATTCTAATCTTATTTAAATAAATAAATTAAACAATTAATTTATTTAAATAATATTTATTCTACAATAGGGATAAGCCTCCCAAATGATCAACGACTTTCCGAGATAATATAGATTTCAACATTAATCATTAAAGAACCTTTGAGTAAATAGTTACCGCATAATTCAATCCTTCCACCATACAATGTCCCAATTAAATATAAGACATGGAATTACCGTCAAGTCTTATTTTATTTAATTATATGTATTTCGATCCTTAAATGCACAACTCCAAATAATGCAAATTAGAAACTCCTTTCTAATTTCATTCGCCTTGCCAAGGACTCTTTGGGTTGTCATTTATCGAATCACATAGGACATTTCTCTTCTTTTATTAGAAGTGGTAGATTCTTTATTGATCATACATTATCTCCATGTACAACTTATTATACCCAAGCATACCCTTTGATATACCCTAAGGGTCTTAAGGAATAAGTCAAAGTATAACTCATCATACACAAGATACTATGATGATGATCTCAAGTCCAAGGATTACTTGTACTACTATCACTACAGAATTCCTATTGACAGAGCAAATAAAACTCCATTAGGTATTCCTTAGCGAGCCACGTTCAAAGTGAACTTATTCTCTAATAAGCACCTACATACTTGCTTTAGTGTCTCCACACAAATGATCATGAGATCAATCATCCTCATCCAATGAGCAAGCAACGATGTACCAATCTATCCGGATTCACTAATCCCCAATTTAGTAATCCAATGATTGGGAACTATTTTAGTTTTAAGCTTTCTAAGAATTTAGATCTCATTAGAATGATCATCATCATTATTCTAAAAGCATTGCTTAAAACTATGGGTTTATCACATATTATAAAACAGCATCATGTAAATAATTAAAAGCCTTTAATAAATTAATACTTTTTATTAATAAATGAATAAGATTGTTACAAAGTATATGCTTTATCATCAAACATGATTGGCTTGTATGCATACTACTTTCAATCTCCCACTTGCACTAAAGCCAATCGTCATGGTATCTCATACTCTTCTTCTCTAAGTGATGATTATCCTGCTGTTGGATAAGCTTTAGTTAATGGATATGTAATGTTGTTTATGAGAGTCCACTATCTCTATAGTGATTTCCCATCTTTCAATGATTCTAATAATCAAATGAAAGTGCCACAACACATGTTTAGATCTAAGATGAGACTTGGGAACTATTCCTAGTTACAGAATGAACTTATAATCCAAACAATCAACTTGCAGCTTCATTTATAGCTATATACTTTGTCTTTATCACTAAACCAACAACTCTTTGCTGTTTGGAACCTTTCCAATTCACTGCACCACTATTCAAGATAACGCTTTACCTTAAAGTGGATTTTCTCATCATCTTAGTCTGCATGCGAAAAACTTGAGTCCTGTTAAGCCCTCTAGTTTTAATTCGGATCCACCATGTATGCTCACATCTTTAGTGCTTGCTTAAGAACTTTAAGATGTTTTTCACCGACTTCATAGTGAACTTCTCCGTAATATGACCGATCAACATCGTGTCTCGTATATTTCATTGCATACATGATTGTCACTCATGCGACCTCTCTTTTCAAGAGTCTGTGGGACTATTAAGAGAGATACACTCCATAGCTCATCAACATGAGACATCTCTTGGAGTTTGCCATGCTAAACGACTTTAGCATCAAATGAATATACGTTCCTTGGGTTAAGCTGAGCATCCTTTTAAATCTATCTATATAGATTTATATCCCCAATTAAGATATTCTTCCCAAATCATTCATGGAGGAATGTTTAGACAACTTTATCTTTACTGATTGTAGCATTGGTATGTAATTCCTCATCCGTAGTATATCAACATATAATACTAGAAATTTCACGACGCCTCCATCGACCCTTTTTACACACTAAAACTCTTACCTCATCATCGTATGTAACTCGGATCATCATCTTCTATGATGCGTACCTCATCATCATCATCCATGATGAATCCATACCTCCTAGGTATCTTCAATACTATTCCAGATTTACGATTCGGTTGTGGTACAATAGGTCTATCTACAGGTTCCTCTTATTTGACTTATAGTGTTTTGTGGTTCTTGAACTCTTCAAGATCTATTATCCTCCCACTAGCCCCTTCAATAATAAACACATTTATCTTAGAAGGCAGCGTGTTTCGCAACAAACACGTTTTGCTAAGTAGGATTATAGAACATATACCCTAAACTTACTTTAGGATGTCCCACAAATTGTACTTGTCAAATCTTGTCCCAATCTTATCCTTTTGAAACCGTTTCACATAAGTTGGACAACCCCTTATCTTAACATACTTAAGATTAGGAATCCTCCTTGTCCATAACTTTTATGGAGTCTTGGGGCTGGATTTTGAGGTTACCATTTTGTAGATATGCAGCCATTTCTAGGAAATGACCCTAGAGGGATACTGAAATGTCGGTAAAATCATTATGGACCGCACCATGTCCAACAAGGTACGATTTTTCCATTCAAATACATCAATCAATTATTGTGTATCAGGAGGTGTCCATTATGAGAAAAACCATTTGAGATGATCTAGAAACTTATTGCACAAGTATTTATTCCTTGATCTAATCAAAGAATCTTAACACTTTGCCAATTTGTTTCACTTCTGAATTCTTTGAACCTTTCAAATAATTCACACTTGTATTTCAACAAATACATACATTCAACTCTTTGAATGATCATCTCCTTTTCTTATACTAATTTGTTCAATATGCAAAATTATTTTCATGTAAGTCAAGTATACAAAATTTATTAAGTAATATCCAGTTCTATACAAAACATTATTATTATAAATAGAACAACAATTGTTCTTAATTATAATACCAAAAATTTTATTGTCTAACAATAAAATGGAAATAATGTTTCTAACAAGAACTGGAATACAATAACAACTTATTGACTTAATTGATTTGCCCGTAGGCAGTGCTAAACTATAAGTTTCTATGGCTAATGTGGCAACCTTTGCTATATTTCCCGCACATAGGATTACTTATATTTGTTTAGCTTTCTACTTTTGTTTGGTCCCTTCATAAATCTATATTTATGATAACCAAAGTCGGTATCCAATACCCAAGTAGAACCTTGACTTAAAAAATTTATTTTAAATTATGAACAAAATTGTATTTGTAACCGAAACTTCACTAAGCTTCTTTGGTTAGCCTCTACAAGATGTTTCTCGTAGTTTCTTTCCAGTGTTCAGGCTTATTGCAGTGGAAGCAAACTCCTTTGCTATCTGTATCAGTTTTGTTCTTATTATCCTTTGTTTTTGCCTTTCTATTTACCTTCTTTGAATCGTTCTTCTTTTCGTAAGATCCTTTGGCCCCTACCAAGAAGACTTGATCTTTCTTGGTTGGAAAGTGACTCTCAACAATTTTTAAATATGTTAAGCAAATCAATCAACAGAGACCGATATCTAGCTTGTTCATATGAAAAAATTCACAACAATTGTGAAAGGAGTCACGGAGTGAGTGCAAGATCAAATCTTGGCTCAACTCTCCATCCATGACAAAACCAGTTGTCCTAATTGATCAATCAAATTGATTATGTTAAGAACTTTTTGTCTGTACTATAGTTCCATTGGCCATTCTAGATCGGAAAAGCTCCTTAGATATCTGATATCTATCAGTCCTACTTTCCTCACCATCAACTACTTGATGTGCAGGAATATAGTAGGAGCATCCATAGTTTCATCTTGACGAAGCTCGTTACTCATGGATGCGAGCATGATGCATTGAGCCAACTCAGTGCATCATCTTGCCACTTTCTAAAAGTAGCAATCTCTTCCTCGAGGCATTATGCGCAACCATTGCGAGGATAGGCGTATGGACATAAGATAGCTTTTCAAATTATGAGAACTATTCTCAAATTCCTTAACCAATCCGCTTAATTCGGCCTCGTTAATTTAGCATCTAATATGCTTCAAAAGTGATAGTAATTTTAGACATTGTAAAATTACGTAAATGAATTTGTAATTACCAACATTTTAACATACATTCTATTATTAATTACCAAAATAAATTAGGTCTTGTTTTAAATTGGTATCTCCCACTATTTTCTTTCAAACTATATTACCTCACTTATATAGTTCGGCAAAAATCTAATTAAAGATTAGCTAGTGAGAATAAGGATCCCATTTCAAATGTATATAGCCTTGTGGTGACACAACAAACTATATATAAATAAATAGGTAGACAACTTTGTCAATTACATCAACTATTCAACTCCTTTTCTTTTGCCTCTTAGATTATTTTGATCAAGTGGTGGCACATCCGAATCAAAATTATCCAAGTTAAGTCCAACCTAGCACTACATATATTTCAAAAAAAAAATATCATCCTTGTGGTGACACAACAAAACAATATTGTTCAATTTTCTTTATAAGCATCAAATGTGATAAATTAACATCTTAAATACTTAATACTTGCCTTGTGGTGACACAACAAACTCATATTAAATATTTAATACTCTATTAATTTTATCATGCTAGAAGGCGACGTTCGATATTCCAAAATATATCTTTGAACGCTTAGGACTTAATATAAAATTATGAGGGGTTTTGTTATTAATTTGTCTCATCTTGTTAAGCGTGCATGCACATATATATATATAAAATACGCGTCATATTAATGAACATGCGAAGCATGTTTACATAATATATAATATATATAAAATAAGCATGCACATATAGAATACTATATTCTACCCGGATTGATTATGGACTTTTATTCTAGTTTGGTTCACTAGAGCCACCAAGTGAACCAAAAGGTCAAACCCTAGGGGTGCAAGAAATAATATTTAAATATAACTATTACATTTAAACCCGGGCCCCATTACAAACGGGTCTTCAAGTGCTCCTTGCTCCTTAATCTCCAATTTTTCAAAATTAATTCTAATTATTCCTATTACATAACTATTTAAAATAAATAGAAACCTTGATCGTGATCGAAGGAAAGTACATAGGAGGAGATAGAATTTACATTAAGAAAAATTAGAGAAGACGAAGTCACGCAGACCCCATTTAATAAAACCCATACATTCATGCATCCAACTAAAATAAAATCCAATCGCATTGTCAATAGTCCATAATCAATCCCATTTATTATCATACACATCATCATATGCATCAATAAATAACATTCATCTTATGAATAATAAACATTTAATATATATATATTGATATCATTTAATGGGCAAATTTAGTTAGTATAAAATCTATTTTTGAATCAAAATAAACTCTTTTATTTTAATCCAAATTTAAATCAAAATAAAACTATTTTATTTTAATTTATCCAATTTTGAATAAAATAAACTATTTTATTTTAATCAAAATTTTTAATCAAAATAAACTCCTTTATTTTAATTAATTATGGAATCCAATTCCATATATATATAAAAAATCTTTAATTAAAATAAACTCTTTTATTTTAATTAATTATGGAATCTAATTCCATGTAAAAAAAATCTTTAATTAAAATAAACTCTTTTATTTTAATTAATTATGGAATCCAATTCCATGTAAAAAAAAAAACTATTAAAGGAAACACGGATTATCTTTCTTATTCACAAATAAACTCCTTTATTTTGAATAATATGAAATCTTATTTCATATTTAAATAAACTCCTTTATTTAAGAAAACATGGATTCTCTTTCCTATTCACAAATAAACTCTTTTTATTTTGAATAATATGAAATCTTATTTCATATCTAAACAAACTCCTTTATTTAAGGAAAGATGGATTTACTTCCTATTCACAAATAAACTCCTTTATTTTTAGAAAAATAAAATCCAATTTCAACTCCAATTAGTTATTATGGAATCCAATTCCAACTCTAATTAGTTAGCATGAAATTCTAATTTTAAAATTAAAATAAATCTTTTTATTTTAATATTAAAATAAACCTTTATTTTAAGATTAAAATAAACTTTTATTTTAAAATTAAAATTATTAAAATATATATATATATATATAATATATATTACGCTTATATATATATATATATTATAAAACCGTACCATTCCTTTTCAAAAAAAAAAATGTATATATATTTAATAAAAATATAAGCTCTTGCTTCTTTTTTTTTTTTTTTTTTTAAGAATCTCATGCACGGTTTTTAGTATATATATATAATACTACATATATGATATATACAATATATAATATATTCCTCCACTTTTCATTTCCGTGCAACCTTTAAATTCCGTGAGTTCTGTTGGTTTTTCACGTGGCCCACTAAAATCCTAGTTTTTCCCTTGTGGCCATTAACTTATATATATATTCGGTAATAATAAAAAAATGGATTACCGATTTTTTTTTTTTTTAATAAATTTTATACAACATAATTATGCCCAAATAAATTGTTCTAAACATATATCAATATACATATTAAAACAATTAATAATTCGCATAAAGGTTTGGCTCTGATGCCACTGTTGGGTTTGTAATATTCAAGAACGCAATCAAATTGCATAAAAGTGCTAAGCGAAGTAAAAATCGAGTTTAAAAAATTTACAAACCATATACCCGGATCACCCTTTATGCACAATTATTAATTAAACGAAAAGATAAAGAATAAATCATACCCTTGAAGATCGAGCTTCCTCGTGTACAAGTTCACCTCCAAATCCTTTCGCTCAATCTTGAATCCACCGGGGTTTGGTTCCTTCCTTTGACCAACGTTAGCCACCCAAATGTTTGGCCTCTAGAGGTGATCCACCAAGGAAGAAGAAAATTCAAGAAAAGGGTATCGCTCAAACCCTAGTTTTTCTATCTACTATAGAAGGGTGTACTCTCCAACAATTGGAATTATGTCTATATGTTGAAAAAGTCAACAACCCACCACACCCATAATAAGACTCCTCTTATTTATAGATGTGGCAACCCACCTTAACAATTAAGGAATTGGGTTTTATTTAATTAATTAAATTCTTTTTAATTAATTAAGCTCCTTAATCTTATTAGTAAGACCCCAAATTATTAATAAATGAAATTTATTTTCCTCTATTTATTATTTTGAAATAGTAAGGGTTGATTTGATTAATGTGGATAGTTATAGGTAAAATACGCAAATATTTCAATAAGCAAGTGGTTATAAAATATTCATTATTGTCGGGAATATTCGTTTGGTCGTGGAATATTAAATGCATCGTCAGAATATTAAATGCGATGGCGCAATCTCTTTTATGGGCCCCATAACGAAAGCGATTGGATGAAGAAAACGACAAATATAAGTTGTTTATAAATAACTAGCGTAGTTGTTATTCTGCTATTATCTTTGTTGGAATACCCGTGGGTTAAAACACACTAATACGCGTTGTTGAACAAGAATATAATACGCGGTATTGCACCAATTATTGATTCTTACGTAAGAAGGCACTACTCAATAATTGTTACGATAATTACTGCTCATTTTTTTTATTGATTTAATAATTCTTTGCGTTGATATTTTATATTCTTTGTTGTTTCAATAATTGTCATTACATAAGATTTTTATTATCGAAGCAATAATTCATATTATCCGAATAATATTATTGGATAACATTATTGGCAATGTCTAGAAAGTTCGCTTAAGGAGAGGTTTGGTCACCTAATTGCGCCACCAAAGAAGGAGAAATTTTTATTGAAAGCCCTCTTTCCCAGAAAGCTACCGGTCACAAGATCTTGTGATTCTGTAATATTATTTGTGAATAATTAATTATTGATTTATATGATGAGGAAAATATTGATTTTATGTGGATATAGATGGAGAAAATTTTTAAAATGACAATTGTTGAAAATTAATATTTTATCATTTTTTGATAAAATAATTCATTTAATTATATTATTTTAATAATATATTAATTCAAGATATTTTTTATAATGAA
This sequence comes from Panax quinquefolius, assembly GCA_020205615.1. Taxonomy (NCBI): domain Eukaryota; kingdom Viridiplantae; phylum Streptophyta; class Magnoliopsida; order Apiales; family Araliaceae; genus Panax; species Panax quinquefolius. The sequence continues at coordinate 28,849,467 of CM035166.1, forward strand.
TGTGGATATATGAGTATACGAGGAGGAAGAGTATTTTTGTTGCAATAAATGTTTAAAACATGTTTAAACATGTCAATTGGACCCCATTTATTGACCGAAATTTGATTATAGCTTGTAAAATCGTCTGCTTGTGGATTTCTTTGGTCCAATTTTGTTTGGAATTTGGAAAACTTTCTTCCGCAAAGTTGTAGAGAATTGGATTTCCTATAAAAACTCTCGAGATTCAATTTTTCTGATAAAAGAGCTATTTATTATGAATTATTGAAGTTCCAAAGTTCCGAAATAATTGATTTTTGGAAGTTTTAATTATTTATATCAACAAAAACGTTTTTATTGTTTTGGTTGGCCTCCCATGTGTTGTAAACATGCTGATTTCAGGAGTCTTGGTTGGCGTAGGAATATATATATAATATATTATTATTATATTAAATTTTCTGCTGGTGTTCTAAGCAATTTCCTATAAATAGGTGCTTAGGTTAGAATTGAAAATCACACCGTAAATCAAGTTTTCTCTCTATATTATCGAAATATATTCATGTGAGTATTTTGAGTATACTTTGAGTATTGCTATACGGTGCAAGTTCAAGTCATAGCCTATATCCGGTGTTTCAGCTAGAAGTACTGATCTTTCGAGGTAAGGGATGTTATTTTATTCGAAAATGATATTATTTCTTCAATATCATTATGTCGAAATATTGGTTGGAACTTTTTATCAAATTTGGAACTTTTTCATGTCGGGGTTACTATTCATGAGTTACTATTCATGAGTTACTATTTATGAGTTACTATTCACGAGTTACTATTCACGAGTACTATTCATGAAGCGTGAAGATGTTTTTTTGTGAAATTTCTATCTTTTGGTGTTTGAGTTACTATTCAGTTACTATTCACGATACTCACACTATTCACGAATACTGATATTATTCAATTTAAAAATGAAAATTTTCTTTTAAGTCTAAAATATCTATTCGGATACTAGCTTTGATTGTATCCATGTTTTGATCATTCTTGAATTTTACTCCACTGATTACTTATGAAGTATTTTTGAACTTGGATTGTTTAAAATACTAATCCTTAATATTTGTTCTTTTGTTTCACCGGATTCGCTTTTCTTTGAAATATTTTTCATCATCCTCGGTCTAAATGATGATATTATTGAATATCTTTGGCCCAGAGTGCAAAGATGAATGATTTCTTGATGAATATCTTTGGCCCGTAGTGCAAAGATGAACAGTGTTGAGATGAACACGATCGATCGATTAATATCTTTGGCCGTAGTGCAAAAGATGAACAGTGTTTAGATGAACATGACCAATCGATGAATATCTTTGGCATGTAGTGCAAAAGATGAATATTTGATTCCGGATATATATTGATTGATGTTACAGGATAAAATATCGACGATGAACTTTTAAATTCATATATAGAAGATAGTAGTTTGCATTCTCTACTTAACTCTTCTAATGAATTGTTGTTTCACTGCGATTGTTGATTTAAAACCGGTTGTCTATTGTATTCTATTAGATTTTTCCTGTTGGAGACTAACGATAATTTGTTGTATATTATCTTAGTCATAATATTCTTTATTGGGCTAGTTGAGCTCACCCTTTTCCTTGTTGTTCCATTTTTCTTCTCGGGAGGCGAGAATGTAGCGAGTACTAGCTCGGGGTATGGAATGAAGGTTCTAGAGAGAGTTGTTTAGTAGTCCTCACCATTTTTGTAAAATAATGTATCAATAATTATGATGGGGATTTATTTGCGTGTGGATATTGTCTAGATGGCAATATCTCGTATTTAAACTCACGCTTATATGTTGTAATAATAAAGTTGTAGTTATTTCTGTACCATGTATTTGGCGACTCAGAATGGGTTGGATGGAATGGACCTATTTTGGGGGCGTCACACCAATGCTCAACCAGAAGCTGCCCAACAAAAGGATCAAACTACTTTGGAGCAGGAACTACTGAAGAGTTCTGATGATTTAAGTGAGAAAATATCTCTCCTTTCAAAGAATCACAAAGCAGAGACAAGAACAGAGATAATCCTTTTTCAAAGACAAGCTTCAAGCTACTTTGGCCGATGTATCTCTCAAACTCCAAGAGAGAGATAACATCTATCAGAAGGCCATACAAGATCAAAAGGTTGAAGCTCTACGAATTCAAAAGGCCAATGAAGAGCAGATTCAAGCCCTCTCTGACAAGATTGATGATATGAGGCAGACCTTCTCAGTGCAACTTAAGCTAGGCCAGCAAGAACTAAAGTTTGAAGTTGTCAACTCCTCCTACCTGATGGAGCAGCTTATGTCCAACATGGAGCAGCTCTCTCAAATGATTGATGACAAAAAAAGGGGAGAAAAAGAGGTATAGAAAGAAGAGGAGCAGAAGGCACCAAAGGAAGAGCAGAGGGTTAAGGGAGAAGAAGTCAAAGAAGAATGTAGTAGCTGCAGATAAAGAGTCATCATCTGAGGGGGAGCCAAAAGATGATAATAACAAGATTACAAAGTCTGAGGGGGAGCATGATCAGAAAGATGCTGAAGAGGAACCAAGCAAAGACAAAAGGTCATCATCCCAGGGGAAGCAAGAGCAAGAAGAACAATCAGATGAGTAGTTGATCAACAAGCATCCTGGAAACATACATGGAGCCAAAGAGGTACATCTCTAACTAGTTAGGTATGTTCTGGATCCAGGATGTAGAATGTCTTAATGTATAAATCTCTATATCAATATAAATGACATTCATGATTAACTATTTTAGAAATACAATATGCTTCACCGTATATATAAGATTCATTCATAACATGCATATGCACTTATTGTTTTTGTCATAATCAAATAGAGAGATTGTCGTGAATAAGCATGTGAATGTTATTCCTATTTATATATGATTTGATTATGATATATATATATATATATATATGAATAATAATAATGCAAGTATGTATGCTTGCATTAAGAAAAGTCAGAAAGTCCTTTGATAGATAATAGAAATATATGTACAAGGACTTAGAATGAATTGATCAAATATGTTAGGTTGATCCTACATAAGAAAATGAAATTTTATAAAGTCCTTAAAAGAAAAGATGTACAAGGACTATAAATATAGAAAGATCAAGCTTGTTAGGTTGATCTTATGATGTAATAGATGGAAGGCTAGTCTCGATCGTCGAGCACCGCACTGTAAGTCGAAGTCCGCCGCCAGTGAGTCGAGGTTAACTCGAGAGCTATCGAGGCGTAATAGGAGTATGCAAGATAGTAGATCTCGAGTTCGTAGACTACCAGGGAAACGAAGAAGGATCGTAGTGTATCGAGTAGAGCTTCCTCGGGATCGTAGTGTCTTTGAGGAAGTCATGTTCGTAATCATAGAGACACGCCTTCACGAGCCGACCGATCATCTCGCCAAGCCAAGACAAGACAGAACGTAGACTACACTCGTAGTCGTAGAGTCTATCGATGCCAAAGCCAAGTCAAGGATCGTAGATCACACTCAAGTTCGTAGAGTCTATTGATTACATGCAGAGATCGTAGTCAAGCAAGATCGATGAAGACAACAAGCACAAGGCGTAAATCGTAGAGTGTCAAGATCTCGATCTCGGATCGTAGTGTCTCGCACAAATCAAAGTTTAATCGTAGAGTGCGTAACTACGACCTAAGAAGAAGTGCTCATAATGCCAAGGATGAATCGTAGAGCATATACGGTTCTCAACAAATGAGCACTCTCAGAATATCTAAAGGAACGAAGCCTCTGGTTCAAGCTGCAAGCTACATCCAAGGAAACCAAAGAGCAGTCAACGAATGGCATGCAGGCTAACAAAAGATCTCAGCACCAACCCAATCAGCATTAAGATTGAGGTGTAAGGCCATTTGTGATGAAGTCTTCCACAAGAATATCCAAAGAAGACTTCAGAAACAAACTAAGGAAAGTCAGCTTATGCAGTAGCTATCAAGTGAACAGAAGACAACGATCTTGGAAGCAACCAAGATCATAGTGTTTACCAAACAGAGAAGGAACTGATGGAAGGTGAACCGAGATACTGGTCAGCTTCTGAAGAGCAAGGCTAAAGTGATTAAGTGCAGGGTCAGTTCATTGATGATAAGTGAGCGGAAGATCACAAGGAGAAAGCAAGTCGGACGCCGCCACAAAATCAAGTGTCTTGATATTTAGAAGGGGACTAGAGCAATGAATTAGGCCATCGGTATCTGAGAACAGTCGAAGCAAATAGAAGTATTGAAGCACTGCACAATACAAGGAAGAGGTGTTCTACATTGAAGATCCAATCAACACTCTTCAAGATCGTAGTGTTAACTCTACTACCAATGAACGAGCAACACTCAACAAGACACTACGATCGAGTCCTTGAAGACGTGCATCGAATCGTAGAGTCCGAATAATCAAGATCAAGCATCGGCAAAGGTTCAATCTAAAGGGTAATATTCGGACAAGTGCTTATCAAGAGCATCGATGCAATAGACAACCTCCGATCGAAATCGAGAAAGAGGTAATAAAGTCTTCGACCGCCCAAGACATTAAAGTGATACATCCGACGGGTAGGTGAAACAAAGAGACTACATCGTCGTAAAAAAAGTATGACAAGTCACATCAAGCGCCTACCCTCAAGCAACTCGAGATCCGTGAAGAGATTTGAATAGCCTTCAACTGCTACTTTCCAACGGAAGGATTGGGAAGAAGTATAAATGAGAAAGAGCTTCAAAGATCAAAGGTTGCTGGAGTTGCCGAGTTTGGAGAGAAGGTGGATTGATCTAAACCATTTGAAACAGTGAGTCCGAAGGCTCACTTTACGATCCACCAAGAACACTCAGAAGTCAGATAAAGAAAGAAGTAGAAGTGTGAGTTCTACTATGTAGAAGTGAGAGTTTTGCTACATGAAGAGTGTTCAGAACTGCCGAGAGAAAGAAGAGCATCATGACATCTTGATGTCCATCATGGGAAGACTCTAAGTACAATAGAGAAGAGCCTACATACCATCTTAGCAAGTCCATCATGAGAAGGCATCAAGTAGTAAAGAAGGAGATCACAAAAGCCATCTTGGTGTCAAGCATGAGAAAGCTTCTAAGTACCTAATAGAAGAGCTTACATCATCATCTTGGAAGCCTCTCATGTGCAAATATCAAGTACCAAGGAGAATGATCTTCAAGGCGCTTCAACAAGGGGTCATCCGGCGTGGTTGAGTAACCAAAGAAGTTGAGCATCATCCAACACTCAGCTGCACTTCAAGGATGATCAAGCCAAGTTGCTAAGTATAGAAGATGTTCAGAGCATGAAGACATCTTAGCAGCTCAGCACCAACTCCAACAACAACAAAACAAACAACTCAACAAAGCCGTAGATTGAGGGTCCTTATCCGTAGGGACTAAATGAAGCAGGGCCAGAAGGGTCCTTGTCCGGAGGGACTAAACAAAGCAAAGCCTCAAAAGCTTGTCCTTGTCCTTGAGGGACTAAATAGGAGTTCCAAGGTCACCGGCTCAAGAGTTCTTAGTGAATCAAGTCCCAAGGTCACGGCCTCAAAGAATCTTAGTGATTCAGTGGTGCCCCTTCCTTAGTGGAAATCTCGCTAGTTGAAAGCGGCGTAAGAGTGGATTAGGAGCTTGAGTCTCTAAACCACTTAAAACCCTTGTGTCTTTTACATTATGTCATTTACATTATGTACTATAACCTCTATAATCATATGTATGTTTTAACTGCTTATAACTAAACTTACTCTCTACAAACAATGTATGTATGATTATGAATATATCAATGAAGGGATCTTTTACTTATTCCGCTATGCTTGAAAAGATTCTTATGTTTGTCATATGTTAATTATGAACAATATAATATAAACCGTAAAAGTATTTGAAATAAAAGGATCTATTCAACCCCTCTTCTAATTAAGATCTATTGCAAATCTTTCCCAACTTATTGATAAATAATAACTAACCTTCAATTAGCTTGCTCCATAAATAATCAATTAAATTCATTTAATCCCATTATAATTAAATAAAATTTTAAAATTTTAATTCTTCTAAAATTCAGATTTTCTCAATTACATTTCTTCCCTCCTTATAAGGATTTTGTCCCCAGAATCTCGCTAGTAATTATATAAACAAATGAGAAAAAGTGTTCTTCATTTTAATCTCGAGTTCCCACAATGCTTCTATGACATTTTGGTTCTTTCATTCCACCTTCAACAAAGGTATTATCTTATTTCACATGACTTATTACTTCCTATCAATAATTTGAGTTGGAAGTTAAACACTTACTAACATATTACGCTATCTTCTTTTTATTAGTCCTTCTTTTAACTTGGATTTATATGAAACTCAAATTCCTCCTTCAAAACAAGACTATACTTAGTCTTCTATTTATCCTGCGTCTTCTTCTTCATTCTTGTATTCCTCGTTACCTAGTTGTATTTAATTAACTCGCTCCATTATCGTGGATCGAGTCTACCTCTGAATAACATTTCTACCCTTTCATTCTCAGTAATTTAACTTCTAACTCCGTTCTCGCCATTTCCATTATTAACTCATTCTTCGAGTCGTTAACATCGATAGCTTTCCCTACCCTTCCTACTTAACGCGTCGACTACTACGCTTTACCTTCCCTCAATGATATAAGATATCACAATCCTCTCTCTTCTAATCACCTTCTACATTATTTCAACTCCTTCGTGTGGAGAGATATATTTCGCACTCTTAGAGTCCGTATATCTCTCACACTTCTCCCCGTATAAATACTATCTTCCATTTTTTTTAATTCAAAACTACAATCGCCAATTCTAGATCATAAGTAGGATAGACCTTCTCATAATCCTTAATCGGCGTGATGCATATACAATGACATTGCCATGCTATAAGAGCACGCAATCATGTGTCATCCATGCAAAACATCGAGATACACTACAAAATTCCTATATATCATCGATAAAGATAATACAGTGCTTCACTTAACCTTTCCTTTTTAGTTCTAAAAACTATTTTCTCACTTCTCATTCCCAACATACTTATCACGCTAATGGTACCTTCAACCATAGCACTCTCACAAGGGTACCTATCAATTTGCCATCTTACGACTTGTTTCACCAATGGTGCCCTTTAAGTAAATCTAGCATCAGTACATTAGTCAACCCAAATGACATAACCAGAAACTCGTCATAACTATAACGAATTCTAAACGTCATCTTAGGTCCCTCCTCCTTCTTCGTTACTTTCAACCGACTATACCCTGTACACAAATCTATCTTAGAAAAATTCTTTGCCCTTATTCAATTGATCCAATAGATCATCGATCCTAGGCCATGGGTATTTATTCTTAACCACTAACTTACTCCTATTATGATAGTCGATATGCAACCGTAACAACTCATCCTCTTCCTTAACATCCTACTAACGTACGTCAAGGTTAGACGACAAGAGCGTCGCGATGTTTTATCAACGTAAATTACTACCTTAGATTTTTTTAGAAAACTGAAGATTCACACTTTTCTTATAACTATTTATTATAGCTCTATGGTTAATCAACCCATTTATACCGAGAATTTCTTCAATTTCTCTCAACTTTATTATTATATCTATGAAACTTATTTCCTTTATTATTCATGAAACAATTTTCACGAATACAATTAACGAAAGTTATTTCCTCCTCCTCTACCTTAATGTTTAAAGGTACTTATAATCCCTTTCGACAAGACTCCTAGATGAGTCTTTCCACATGTCTTACACACTTCGATCCTACGCTTAGGATCCCCTTGTCCCACTCCAGTATTCCCGGAGTTAAAATTCTTTCTTTTTGGCATACTGCCCTTGGCATTCTCTGCCTTGGTTCCTCCCTCTCCCTTGCTCTCATTCTTTCCCTCTTTGTGGTATTGAGTCAACGCCTCACTACCACCCTCTGCTATAATCACCTTCTCCATAATGGTCCAATATGAAACACTCTAGAACACCGATATCCTATTATAGAGCCGGGGTTTCAGGCCCTGCCCAAACCTACGAGCCTTTCTCTCCTCAGTGTCCACTTGATGTGAAGCAAACCTTGTCAATTCATTGAATTTGGCCATGTACTAGGGAACCGTCATGTCCCTTAGTTTAAGTTCTAAGAACTTAATCTCCATCATCCCTCGCATGTTTGTAGGGAAATGATTCTCAAAGAAAACCTTCTTGAATTGTTCCCCTGTTACCGCATCTGCTCTAGCCCCACCCTGGTGAGCCTCCCACCAAAAGTTGGCCTCCCTCTTCATCATGTAAGTCGGAAAAGAAGCCTTTTGCGCCTCACCTAAGTTTGTAATAACAAACGCCTTCTCTATTTCTTTTACCCATGTCTGGGCCTCTATTGGGTTCGTCGTTCCTTTGAACTCCGGCAGACCTACGCTTTTAAACTCTTTAAAGGTAGTCGTTCTGACTACTCTAGGTTTCGGGGTACTCTACCCCCCCCCCCCGGTTTGGTTAAATGCAGCCGTTAATAAATTAACGAACTCTTGCATAGGGTTGTTTTAATACCCTTGGTTATCATTATGTGATTCCGCTTCTTTATTACGTTATCTTCTCCTCGGCGACATTCTCAAATAAAATTTCATTATTATCTATTTACTTACTTCATTATTAATTGCCACATACCAACTCATACCATAACAAAGCATCATTAAATGAAAACTTCATTATATTCATATACTTCTTCATAGTTTGAAACTATTTACAATTTGTTTTCATAGCCAAAAAGCTATTACATTTCTATCCCGCAATTAAACTTCACAAAAGTTGGGATTTACAAAAGACTACCCTGTTATACAAAAGAGGGTTTTACGTCACTACACACATACTTATAGCTATAGACTTCTAATAATGCATAACAGCATCCTCGTGTTTCTCATTCGCAATCATCGCTATAGTATCCCGACTAATCGTATGACGGGTTTGTCCTAACTCATTGGAATAACAAGCAACCTTCAGCTTGAAATCCTTATGAGCACTCTCATGGATGTAAGACATCCGTGCTATCTTCTGGTCCTTCTCCCTCAGTTCTTTACGAAGCTCATCGACCTCCTTCTTAAAATCCCTAGCCTTATTTATCATGAGTACCTTCTCATCATGCTCTGACTCAAAATCTTCTTCTGTAGACTCCTTCGCTATATAAAGAGCACTAATCTCTTCATTCTCGATTCTCACTGCAACCGCACTCGGTTTGCACATTATTGTCAAGCTCTGCCAGATACAATGATCTCATTGCATCTGGAGGTGATGACTCTAGTGCAGGTACCACCGTTTTAACCGATGTTACCTCCATTCCTTCCTCCACATCGTTCATCGTACTAAGGTATGATGTTATATCCATTTCTCCCTCGGAGTAGTCTTCCTCAGAAAAGTACTCCTCTGTCTCCGACTCCTCTAAAATCACTATTGGTACCTCCGCCACTGGCATGGGTACAGGCTCTACTCGGTTCACAAGCTCTTCGCTCACCGCATGTATATCTCTATACATCAAGCTATCGATCGACATCCTACAATAACACATAACATGTTGATTAGTACATAACACACAATAGTATAAGCACAAATCACATTTAATTTATTTAGGGTTACTTTCCATCTTTTAAATCTTTTGATACTGAGTTTCCTCAATACCTTATTAACTCATTCGACTTAAGTAAAGCTCGAGTTTACTTCCTTCGGACTTCTTCCTTAACGAGGTTATTAGCCTAAGGTTCTTCCCCTTAAGTTTTATAACCTAATGCTTTGATACCAACTTTGTGACGCCCCCCCAATCCGGGTCTCTTCCAACCCGACATATGGTGCTCCACGGTGCTACAGTTCACACAAACATTCAATTGAAATGCCTCAAAAGAACGAATATGTCTTATATATATTCCAAAACAATACTACCATTCCCCAGGTTCTTTATAACCGTTACATTTGTTCTTGTCATAATATCAAATATTATCATTACAAACCTATACTATTACATAGGTAATCTACAAGTTCGCTTTAGCCTTCCCTTTATCCTTGATGAATCCTTCGGTCCATTCGGTCTAAGCTGCATTCATATGGTTCAAGCAAGAGTGAGCATAACAAGCTCAACAAGTACAACAATTTCATTTTAAAAGCATGCTTGAAACATAGGAATCATATATCTTCAATAACTGGATAGTAGTTACGAAGTACTATCAATAACTCAAAATAGCGTTTCTTTTCCTTCAAAACATTTTATAATAACAATATTAGAAACATCAATTACGGTCCAAGACCATGAACGTTTCATAATTTCTTTGAAAAGGACAACCCGACACGAAGTCCGTAAGTCCCATATATATTTACGAGCACTTCTAGGTGATCAACCTATAGTACTCTATGTTGATCAACACTACATCCATTAAACGTGTATATACGTTTAAGTTGTGGCAACCTCACGTGCCCATCGAATACTCGATGAAAATACATTTGTTTATTCATATTCAAAGCTTACCTTGAATCCGTACCAAAAACAATCATGTAGGCGTAGATAGCGTTAGCAATTCTATATTGAAAGACTTGTAAATAAATCAATCAATCTATCAAGATTAGTCTAGCCGAGTTAAAACGCATCGACTCTTTCTTTAAAACCATACATACATCTCATAATTTGAATCATTTGAAAACTTGGCTAACACGAAGGTTAGACAAGCGTTTAAGAAAAACTTGCCTTCAACATTTGCTACAGTAAAATTACTTTTCCCTTGAGTCTTTACTAGCTCTACAACACATAATCACATAACATACCACATTAGGTCATGAATGAACATACATAGTTCCTAAAGAATCTTACCCTTCTTCTCAATCTAATCATATATTAGATTTGTTATTTATTGGTTCCGCTTTTTTCCGTCGTTCTTTTTACATCATTCTTACCAACTTCTTTCTTTCTATAACTTAATTGAAATTATTTCATTAATACAACTCGGTTCGAAGTTAATTATCCTTCCTCACGGCTTACTAAACGTCCTTACGTTATTAATCGAAACTCGATCGTCATTGATTAAGTACACTTATTATACATACCATTTCATGTTCATCATTCAATTGACTTTCTTTAACTCTAAGTGATCACACTTGAGGTTTAGTTATGACTTAATAATGTTTTATTAAGTCCCTTAGTTCATTGCTAAACAATTTCCATTCATCTTCACTCTACTTGTAACCATTCTTTTTATCTCTATTTTTAAGGTTTTAATTTGTCATGCGCTGCGAAATTTTGTTTCTTTGTTATCACATGCACGGCTGTCATCATTAGGGCTTAAAGATCCTGACTTCATGGCTGCGGAGTCCTATAGTCTAGTTAGTTAATCGTCATGTGTCGCTGCGACTAGACTCTCTGAGGGATGAGGCTCACTTTGGCGCTGCTGCGCGATTTTATATTTGGCTTTTGTTGTCATGCCACCATGCTACTTCAAAGACTCGAAAAAAATTTGATGAGATTTTTTTTTTTGTGAGATTCTCGGACTCGTAACTTTCTTCATTATAAGTCCGAATTGGCTCGTTGAAGAGCCTACGGTTCACAAATTACATACTCTATGCGTTCATGCAAGAATTTTATCTATTCGACTTCGTTTGCTAAAAATTCACCTATTAGTCCATTTTTAACGAAAACGATAAACGTTCGTGAACGTTCAACGCTCGTTTCTTCGTTCTAAGTTCTAATCCGATCATTTTTTTTGAGTCCGCAACTCTATAATGCCAAATAAGACTTGTCTCTCATTGAAAACCAATGTTTCCAAGCTCAATATCAAAATTAACTTCCATTTCGAGAATTTCACGAATTAATTCGACGATTATCGTCCAATCGTGTTAATTCCAAGAAAACTTCATTACTTGAGATTTTTCTTCGCTTCAAATGGATTCAATCCATTATACTAATATCTTGACATACATGATTCATTAACTTATAAACATGATAAGTTATTACTTATTCTTTATAAGTTTGTAACTTATGAAAATATAAATTATTTATATTTTCATTACTCATGACTTATGTCTTCTTTTTTATACTTTACTTATTAATGAGTTAAGTCCTTTAATCATTATTCTTACATCTTATTAATCATACTAATTTTATTAATGTAAACATGTTACAAGTTCTAACAAGTTCTTATACTTTCATTATAAGTTCATAACTTATTTATGAATGAATTTCTTATTCATTACTTATTATTTATCTATTTAAGACTTAAGCCCTTTGATTCATTATTCCAACAACCCTCTTCTTAGCATACATGTTTCTACCACTACCCCCTTCTCTAACAATGAAGAGAAAGAGAATCATGGTTTAAGATTACTTACTCTTGATGTTCTCTTGGTTATCCTTTAATCTTCTTCTTGCTTCTTGAACTATAAAAGACTAGCTTTTCTAACTTTTTTCTAGCTTATTCTCTCTAAGCAAATAAGCACTTAAAATGTTGGATGAAATACAACAACCAACAAATGAATCCAAGCTCTCTCTATTTATAGGAATTCTAAGGTTAGGGTAATATAGTCATTAAGCCATTCCACCTCCTTAAATCACCTCCTTACTATTCCATACTTTGTCCATTAAGTAAACTTGCTCACCACATTAACTTGGCCATCACAATTTACTTAATCATTAAGCATACTTGTTAACCACACATAAGCACTTTTGCCATTAAGCTATCTTGCTCCCACATTATTTTTTTTTGCTTAGCCATTAAGTTAGCTTTACTTGCTCATCACTTTTGAATTATCCATGGGTTTGCCCCATGGGTTTAAACCATTGGATCCCCAACCCATTGGATATTTACTTTGGGCTTTAGCTTAATTAATTTAATTAATCATTTTGGGCTTGCAATAAATTGCTTTGGGCTTTACATTAAACAAATACTTAAGCTTAATATTAATTTACACTTGGGCTTAACATTAATCCATCTTGGGCTTATATTATTCAAGTTTATGGACTTTATATTTTCATACATATATCCACAATTCTATTCATAAATGGCTTAAAGCCTTATAACGTATAATTTACGATTAATCTCTCATATTCTAACTCATATACTTATTCAATATATATAATATACCATCATTCATACATACTCAGATAATAATACCCGTATCATACTACATATTCATTACTTCATATAATACCTACCTATGTATTATACGATCATTATTTAATTCATTAATCGCATTACATTTCCTTCCAGTAAATCATTTTCCTTAAACGTTAGGTTTTAAGTCCACAAGCGAAATATTACGCTTTCCATAACTCAAATATTATTGGATATTCCATCTCACGATCGATATTCTATTCGTTACGTTCTCGGAAGTTCAAAAATAATTCTATCCGTAAAAATCGTGAATAATAGTTTTTTAGCTTGCTCGAAAATTTCTCGAAAAGCTTTATTTTCGTCTTGAAATTCAAACACTTTAATTCTACCACGTAGCCAAAAATCCTACGATGAGAATTCGACATTTTTTAGGTCATATTGAAAACCGACCTTCAATTAGCTTGCTCTTCCATAATAAATAATCAATTAAATTCATTTAATCCTTATAATTAAATAAAATTTTAATTCTTCTAAAATCAATCATCAGTGGACCCTATTAACGGAAGTATTGTCGTAGTTAGAAAAAACGACAAAATTATTTTTCTATAAAAATAACTACAGAGGTGTTACCGCTTAAAACCGCTGAACTACCCTAGTAAAAAAGTACAAAGAATACGCTGTAGTCAGATAAGAAGCACACGATATTGATTATCGATGCTTACGTGAGAAGTCACTCACCTATGCTCAATTATTGCTATAAGAATTGTTTGATCATATCTCTTATATTATCGATTCAATTATTATCACAAGATCATCTCAGATAATATGTTATAGATTAAATTATTAATTGAGACGACAAGTTATAAATGATTAATAATTGTTGAAAGATTAAATATGTGTTGATTAAAAATAAATGATTTGTGGTAATATTTATTCAATCCTCGATGTATATAAAGAGTCCGCATGAGAGACGCTTGTGGTAAGTTTGATTATTTTATGGGGGGGGGTGTATGTCATCATCTAAGAGTCCTTCACAAATAGTAATTACCTTTCAATAGTAATTAATAATAGTAATTACCTTTGTGAATAGTAATTACCTTCGTGAATAGTAATTACCTTCATATAATAGTAATTACCTTCACAATAGTAATTACCTTTGTGAATAGTAGTAATTACCTTCGTCATAGTACCTTCAGTGAATAGTAATTACCTTCGTCAATAGTAAATAGTAACCTTCGTCAATAGTAATTACCTAATTACCTACCTCACAATAATAATTACCTTCAAAATAGTAATTACCCTTTCGCAAATAGTAGTTGTCCTTCAATATTACCAAGAGTTAACTCGCCTCTTCTTGTTCCAAGGGTTAATTACCCTTCGCAAATAGTAGTTGTCTTCAATATTACCAAGAGTCATTTCGACCTTCATAAGACCAAGAGCCACCCCTCGCTTTTTCTATAAATAGAAAGCTCATTCCTTCATTATTTCTTACGAATTCACCAAACTCTAGAGAGAGAGAAAACTATAGAGAGAAAGAAAAAAGTATTCTGCTACTTCACTTTTCCAATATTCAAATTCTTCTAAGGTAGGGAATATTATTTGTTGTACTCGTAAGGGGTGTTATTTTTTTTATTCATTCAAGAGAACTTCATTATTCCATTCTTTATTATTCTCATTGAATAACTCCGTAAAAGTGGCATACCCTATATACATAACCGTATATGCTAATACCCTATACTTGGTGAAATCCTTATATTATTCCATTCTTATTTATTCTGTTGAATAACTCAGATACGCTAAATCCCTATACTTGGTGACATTCTTCTATTATTTTATTATTCCGCTGAACATCCTCGTTTCAGGTTTTACACCGGACCGGTTCCGCCTTTTATTATTCTCGTTTTTATTATTCTATTGAATATCCTATTCTCGTGTGTTTTACACCGACCTCGTTCCGCTTTTTATTATTCTCGTCTTTATTATTCTATTGAATATCCTCGTTTGTGTGTTTTACACCTTACCTCGTTCCGCTTTTATTATTCTCATTTTATTATTCGCTTGAATAACCTGCTATAATGCGGCAGTACCGCATGCGCACGGTGATTTCTTTTGTTATTTCATTCGCTATTATACTCAAATGGTTAAAATTTTGACTTCTATACTCCATGAATTTAGTGGAATATCCTCGATATTTGCGCTTCATCCAAAGATTTTTCATGAAAATATTTTTCCGAGCATTCTTGAATTTTACTCTACAAAGCAAAGATCATGTCGATAATTTGGACGTTATTAGTTCCCTAATAAATTAATTCGTGAACTTGTTTTATTGAATTATTATGTCATTGTCATCATCCTCATGTTATATTATGTTATCTTCGCTTACGTGCATAGATGAACTTAGTATGATTATGACCAGGATCATTCTAAGATAATCACGGCTTGATATAAATGATGTGATAAAAGTCCTCAAAGGGTATCGTAATGCAAAGATGGATGGTTTTTGGTATGATTATGACCAGGGGTGATTCTAAGATAGTCACGCACCATTGATAATTTGATGAAAATCCTTCACCGTGGTACAGGGATGATTAGATATTGTGGTTTATTCATTAAACCGAGTCTTAGTGATAAAAATTGATGAAAACCTTTTAAAACCTAAAAGATAGTAGACTTTATTTTCTACTTGACTCTTTTAATGGATCAGATATTCATCATAGCTTAAACCGGTTGTCTATTGTATTTTATCGCTTTAACATTGTTGAAGACTATTGATAATTTATTCGCATTATCTTAGTTATAATATTTCTTATCGGGCTAGTTGAGCTCACCCTTTCTTTCACCGTTTTTTCAGAAATGAGAATATAGCCGGGACGAGCCTGGGAAAAGAGTGATGGTCCCGAAGATAAGATTAGTAGTCCTCACTATTCTGTTAAATAGTGTGACAATAAATGTAATGAGGACTCCTTGAGTATGGATATTGTCTAAATGACAATATTCCTATTAGAACTCTCGCGCTTATGTATTGTCGTATGTTACACGGCTGTATGTATAATTAAGTTTGTATTTGAAATTTATGTACCATGTAAGTGGCGACCCAAGATGGGTGACGATACCTAATTTTGGGGGCGCCACAACAGGTATCGTAGCTTAGGATATGATCCTCGCTAAGATGCGAGATAAGAACTAGGGAGGGGAGAGACGGGAATTCTTCGCTAGTATGACCTACCTAAGTTTATTTGTTATTTAATTGGTTCACGTATATAGGGATAATATTTGATATATTAATTAACCCTCAGTGTTGTGGCAGTGTTTGAAAATGGCAAAAAAATATTCACAATGGAGTGAATGTGACCGCTAGACACCTTTAATCACTAATCGTGTTAATGCAAAGGTCGCATTTAAGAACAAATTAGAGATATCCACGAGTGAATGAAGAACTAATTGTCGCACCTTTAAGCTAGTTGCGTAGGTAGAAAATTGTGAGAGGAGGAAGAAGAAGGAAGAAGAGAAACCCGAGGAGAATTGGTTAAGAAGAAGTTTATGATCAAAACTTAGAATTACAAAATCGTGTTCGTGAGCTAGAAGAACAGTGTCAAGAACCAAAACTATCGTGGAACAAAGGGATACAACAATTCAAAATCAAGTTACCCGATATGTGATGCTCGAACAAAATCACGCTTTGGCAAAGTAAGATATTAAAGTTGAATCGAGAATTTAAAAATCAAAGATCACCGAAAGAAGAAAAACAACCGAACGAAGGAGAATAGACGATGTAAGGGTAAAAGTCGCACAACGCGCTGATAGTGTAGAAAAAGACGTCCGATCCAATAAAGCCAAAATAGATGAAATGGACTTTGCTTTTGGACAAAGAATTGGAGAATTTAACATCGAATTCTAATTACCACATGCATAGCGGCCAACCCGAATTCGATATGGATCGAGAGAATAATGATTCAAATCATGGATCGTGAATGTGAAGAAGCACTTAAGGGTGGAATGTACCTATAGTAAAGTCAAACTCTGTAAATTTAAGCGAGAGCGTTTGTTTAGAAAAACCCGAACGGGTATTACGGTAAATTAATTATAAATTATTGCAAAGTCTATACTTTATTCAATACAAGTTCTACCCACTTTTTATTCTACCTAGTTGTGTTCAATGTTTAAATTTGACTCTAAAAAAATTAGACTTTGATTTATCTATCAAACTTCGTTGGGAGAAACCTTCATTACCTCCACTCGCTTATTAATCTTGTTGTTTCAAATAAACACTTTCACGCTACTCGTCGATCTTATCTCTTTGAAAATACTTGCCTTTGAGGTAATTTTTGAAAACGATTGATTAACTACTCATTATTCTTTTGTAAGGTTGTTAGCTTTCATATTCCTAACCAACCTCATTATACTTAATTCAAAGTAACCAAACCCTAAAGTTAATCATCATATATCAAGCCATAAGTAAAGAGCCCCGATCCTTTCGTTGTTGACTTCCTTGTGTGGAATGCACCAAAGCCGCACTTTCTTCAGTAGGCGACGTCGTGAATGACGATGACAAGTTGATAGGTATCATTGTGAGGTGCTATCTAGTTAAAGGATGTAAGTCACAATTGGTATCAATGTAACGTATCATCCAAGTCTTGATAAGAGTAGCGCTTTTGAATGATATTTCTATCATTAATAAATTTCTTGACGATTCTTGAAGATTTCCTAGCCTACCCTAGAGCGTGAAATCGAATTTTGTATCGAATTCCAAAGATAAAAACCCATTTCTTAAACCTCAAATATTTCTTCAACTAAAAGGATCTGCTTACGAGGATTATGATGAAAGTCATAATAAAAGCATTGACTAATGAAAATCATGGGTATATGAAGTATTAGTAAGTGTTATGATGAGTTATGTTGGTTATTATGTGAAAACATGAAAGTTTCTTAGAAATCACAAAGGGTTGAAAAATCGATTTTGGTAAAAACGTAATATGAAATTCAATCACCATATCTCCTATTATATTTTGAATTTTTGAGTGTGGTCAAGTCCTAGAGTTAGATCTATGAGTTTTGTAGCTTATCCAAGTGGAATCACCGAAAAGGTGTTGTAGATTTTCGTGTGGACCGAATTTAGCAAAAGAGTCCAAAGTCTGCAAATTACAAAAAAACGCTATCGCCTGAAACTTTAAGGGGGCTGTTTCGCCACTAAATTTATGTGAAAAAATCTGGCCTTTTGGGACATGAAAATATATGTTATAAAGTACCTCCTCCAAAAAATGAGCTCATTCTCGACTTAAAATGAACAAGTTATGACCATTTCAATATTTAGGTTTTTTTTTGATTTAAAATGCTATAACCGGAGTTCTATAACTCGATGACCATGAAATTTAAATCGAGGCTCACATTAACATGTGTAAGGTCCCGCCAAGATTTGGGAATTTTTGGAGTTAAACTTGAGGTAGCTAATTTCTTAAGGAATTAATTAGAAATTGATTTTTGAAAAATAGTAAATGAATTTTAAAAATTCTTAGAAAAATATATTTTCATTATGGGACTATATTATGCTAAATCCCAGAAAAGAAATATTTTTGGGACTGATTTGGTATTTTTCATGAAAATAGTTTAGTTACTTAACATATGAGTTAAATATGTTATGTGAAGTAACAAAGTTGAAAAATAGGATTTTATGGCTGTAGAATCCTATATAGTAGTATATGCATATTTTTTTTGATGAGGATTTGATAATTGGTGATGATATCTTATGAGTATGGCATTTTTGAATGATTAAATGCATTATATGGTAAAGCGTAAACAATCGAGATAAATTGTTTATAAATTTAAGAAGTGATTAAAATATTGTTATAATATTAATGATATTAGATTATGAGATTATTAAGTGATTGATAACATGGGATATTCTTGAATCCGGATAAATTATATTATAAATGTTTAATATTTATCCTTTATCTCATTTGATTGATTCTTTATATCATTATCCTCATGCTTATATTATGTTGAAAGTCATCTCGTGGCTTTACGTGAATAGATGGACTTGGTATGATTATGACTGTGGATTGTTTCGGATAATCATAACCGTAATTGATAATCATAACCGTAATTGAAAACACGATTATCTTCGTCAGTGTATGGATAATTTGTGGTCGTGATACTAATGAATACACGATTATCTTCGTCGTAGTATGGATAATTTGTGGTCGTGATACTAATGAACACGATTATCTTCGGTCGTAATGGATAATTTGTGGTCGTGATACTAATGAATACACGATTATCTTCGCCGTAGTGTATGGATAATTTGTGGTCGTGATACTAATGAATACACGATTATCTTTTCGTCAGTAGTATGGATAATTCGTGGTCGTGATACTAATGAATATCCTCGGCCAGAAAAGTGTGGATGATTCGATGATATGGATTAATTATCGAAATGAGTCTCAAAGAATGAAATATTAATTCATGGATGTGGTAAAAGTCATCTTCGGTCAGTAGTGCATCGATAGACTTGGTATGATTACGACCAAGGATTATTCTAGATAATCATGATCAGATTGAAAACACGAATATCCTCGCCAAAGAGTGCATGGATAATTCGTGGTCGTGATTCAGTAAGACCCCAAATTTTATAAATAAAGATGAATTTTTATAAATATTATTTTTGAATATTATGGAATAAATTTGATATAATGTTATAGTTGTGGGTAATATTTATAAATTTTGCAAAGTAAGCAAGTTGTTATAAAATATTCGTTTGGCCTGGGAATATTCTTTTTGTTTGGGAATATTCGCATTTACTACCAATCATCAGTGTGACCCCACAACTAAGTATTGTCGTAGTTAGAAAACGACACAAAATTATTTTTCTATAAAAAATAACTACAGAGGTGTTACCATTAAACCGCTGAACTACCCTAGTAGTAAAAGTACAAGAATACGCCAGAGTCAGATAAGAAGACACGATATTGATTATCGATGCTTACGTGAGAAGTCACTCACCTATACTCAATTATTGCTACAAAGAATTGCCGATCATATCTCTTATATTATCGATTCAATTATCACACAAGATCATCTCAGATAATATGTTATAAAGATTAAATTATTAATCGAGACGACAAGTTATAAATGATTAATAATTGTTGAAAGATTAAATATGTGTTGATTAAAAATAAAATGATTTGTGGTAATATTTATTCAATCCTCGATGTATATAAAGAGTCTCATGAGACGCTTTGGTAAGTTTGATTATTTTATGGGGGGGGCCATATGTCATCATCTAAGAGTCCTTCACAATAAGAATTACCTTTGTGAATAGTAATTACCTTTGTGAATAGTAATTACCTTTAATTTACAATAAGTAATTACCTTCGCCAATAGTAATTACCTTCACAATACCTTTCAATAAGAATTACCTTTGTGAATAAGAATTACCTTCGTGAATAGTAATTACCTTCACAATAGTAATTACCTTCACAATAGTAATTACCTTCACCAATAGTAATTACCTTCATAGTAATTACCTTACCTTCAATAGTAATTACCCTTCTCAAATAAAGAGTAGTTGTCCCTTCAATATTACCAAGAGTTAATCGCTTCTTCTACCAAGTTCCAAGGGTTAATTACCCCCTTCAAGCAAATAAGTAGTTGTCTCTTCAATATTACCAAGAGTCATTTCACCCTCTCATAAGACTAAGAGCCACCCTCGCTTTTTCTATAAATAGAAAGCTCATTCCTTCATTATTTCTTACTTAATTCATCAAACTCTGTAGAGAGAAACTATAGAGAGAAAGAAGAAAAGTATTTTCTGCTACTTCACTTTTCCAATATTCACTTTTTCTAAGGTAGGGAATATTATTTGTTGTACTCGTAAGGGGTGTTATTTTTTTATTCATGAAGAGAACTTCATTTATTCCATTCTTTATTATTCTCATTGAATAACTCGTAAAAGTGGCATACCCTATACATACTACCTCAGATATGCGAATATACCCTACTTGGTGAAATCTTTATATTATTCCATTCTTATTTATTCTCATTGAATAACTCAGATACGCTGAATACCCTATACTTATTCATTCTTCTATTATTTATTATTCTATTGAATATCCTCATCTGTCAGGCTTTTACCCTTACCGTTCCGATTTTACTTCTATTCTATTTTTATTATTCTATTGAATATCCTTGCTCAGTGTTTTTTACACACCTAACCGGGTTCCGCTTTTTATTATTCTTCTTTATTATTCTATCGAATATCCGTTCCATCTTTTTTATTCACCTTCTTTATTATTCTTCCGTTCCGCTTTTTTTTATTATTACCGTCAGATTTATTATTCTCATTGAATAACTCGCTCATGCGGGCACCGCATGCACGGTGATTTCTTTTGTTATTTCATTCTTTATTATACCCAAATAAGTTAAAATTTCGACTTCTATACTCCATGAATTTAGTGGAATATCCTCGATATTTGCGCTTCATCCAAAGATTTTTCATGAAAATATTTTTCCGATCATTCTTGAATTTTACTCTACAAAGCAAAGATCATGTCGATAATTTGACGTTATTAGTTCCTAAATAAATTAATTCGTGAACTTGTTTTATCAATTATTATGTCATCATCATCATCCTCATGTTATATTATGTTATCTTCGCTTACGCAAGCATAGATGAACTTAGTATGATTATGACCAGTGATCATTCTTGTATAATCACGGCTTGATATAAAAATGATGTGACAAAAGTCCTCAAAGGGTCTGTAATGCAATGATGATGGATAGTTTTTGGTATGATTATGACCAGGGGTGATTCTAGATAGTCATTAACCATTGATAATTTGATGAAAATCCTCGACCGTGGTACAGTGGATGATTAGATATTGTGGTTTATTCATTAAACCGAGTCTTAGTGATAAAATTTGATGAAAACCTTTAAAACCTAAAAGATAGTAGACTTTATTTTCTACTCGACTTTTTAATGGATCAGATATTCCGCCGCAGCTTAAACCGTCAGTTTATTGTATTTTATCGCTTAACATTGTTGAAGACTATTGATAATTTATTCTCGCATTATCTTAGTTATAATATTTCATCGGGCTAGTTGAGCTCACCCTTTCTTTCACCGTTTCTCTTCGTGAAATGAGAATATAGCCGGGACGAGCCTGGGAAAAGAGTGATGGTCCCAAGATAAGATTAGTAGTCCTCACTATTCTGTAAATAAAGTGACAATAAATGTAATGAGGACTCTTTTGAGTATGGATATTGTCTAAATGACAATATTCCTATTAGAACTCTCGCTTATGTATTGTCGTATGTTACACCTACGTATGTATAATTAAGTTTGTATTTGAATTTATGTACCATGTAAGTGGCGACCCAAGATGGGTGACGATACCTACCTTTTTGGGCCACAACAGTATCGTAGCTTAGGATACGATCCCCGCTAAGATGCTAGATAAGAACTAGAGGGGAGAGACGGAATTCTTCGCTAGTATGACCTACCTAAGTTTATTTGTTATTTAATTGGCTCACGTCAGAGTATAGGATAATATTTGATATATTAATTAACCCTCGTGGTTGTTTGGCAAAGGCATCCGAGTTTGAAATGGCAAATTTAAAATATTCACAATGGAGTGAATGTGACCGCAGCGACACACCTTTAATCACTAATCGTGTTAATGCAAAGGTTTAGATTTGAGGAACAAATTAGAGATATCCACGAGTGAATGAAGAACTAATTGTCGCACCTTGAGCTAGTTGCAGCAGGCAGAAGGAGAGCAAAACCAGTGAGAAGAAGAAGAGGAAGAAGAGGAACCCGAGGAGAATTGGTTAAAGAAATTTATGATCAAAACTTAGAATTACAAAATCGTGTTCGTGAGCTAAAGAACAAAGTTGAAGACTAACAAAAAACTATCGTGGAACAAAGGGATACAACAATTCAAAATCGGGTTACCCGATATGTGATGCTCGAACAAAATCACGCTTTGGTGGTGTAAGATATTAAAGTTGAATCGAGAATTTAAAAATCAAAGATCACCGAAAAGAAGAAACAACCGAACGAAGGAGAATAGATGATGATGGGGGTAAAAGTCGCACAACGCGCTGATAGTGTAGTAAAAGACGTCCCATCCAATAAAGCCAAAATAGATGAAATGGACTTTGCTTTTTGACAAAGAATTGAGAGAATTTCAACATCGAATTCTAATTACCTCGTACATATTAAGCGGACAACCCCGAATTCGATATGGATCGAGAATAATGATTCAAATCATGGATCAGAATGTGAAGAAGCACTTAAGGGTGGAATGTACCTATAGTAAAAGTCAAACTCTGTAATTTAAGCGAGAGCGTTTATTTAGAAAACCCGACGGTTATTACGTTATAAAGTTAACCCGAATTATTACTATTTAATTATAAATTATTGCAAAGTCTATACTTTATTCAATACAAGTTCTACCCACTTTTTTTTCTACCTAGTTGTGTTCAATGTTTAAATTTGACTCTCTAAAAATTTAGACTTTGATTTATCTATCAAACTTCGTTGGAGAAACCTTCATTACCTCCACTCGCTTTATTAATCTTGTTGTTTCAAATAAACACTTTCACGCTATCTTATCTATCTTTTGAAAATACTTGCCTTTGAGGTAATTTTTTGAAAACGATTGATTAACTACTTATTATTCTTTTTGTAGGTTGTTAGCTTTCATATTCCTAACCAACCCAAGTATACTTAATTCAAAGTAACCAAACCCTAAAGTTAATCATCATTATATCGCTTATAAGTAAAGAGCCCCGATCCTTTCGTTGTTGACTTCCTCAGGTGGAATGCACCGCCCGACTTTCTCAGAGGCGACGCCGTGAATGACGATGACAAGTTGATAGGTATCATTGTGAGGTGCTATCTAGTTTAAAGGATGTAAGTCACAATGTATCAATGTAACGTATTATCCAAGTCTCCTCGATAAGAGTAGCGCTTTTTTGAATGATATTTCTATCATTAATAAATTTCTTGACGATTCTTGAAGATTTCCTAGCCTACCCTAGAGCGTGAAATCGAATTTTGTATCGATTCCAAAGATAAAAACCCATTTCTTAAACCTCAAATATTTCTTCAACTAAAAGGATCTGCTTATTTACGTGGGATTATGATGAAAGTCATAATAAAAGCATTGACTAATGAAAATCATGGGTATATGAAGTATTAGTAAGTGTTATGATGAGTTATGTTGGTTATTATGTGAAAACATGAAAGTTTCTTAGAAATCACAAAGGGTTGAAAAAATCGATTTTGGTAAAAACGTAATATGAAATTCAATCAACCATATCTCCTATTATATTTTGAATTTTTGAGTGTGGTCAAGTCCTAGAGTTAGATCTATGAGTTTTGTAGCTATCCAAGTGGAATCACCGAAAAAGGGTGTTGTAGATTTTCGTGTGGACCTATTTTAGCAAAAGAGTCCAAAGTCGCAAATTACAAAAAAACGCTACGCCATGTTTTTTAAGGGGCTGTTTCGCCACTAAATTTATGTGAAAAATTCTGGCCTTTTGGGACATGAAAATATATATGTTATAAAGTACCTCCTGTCCAAAAATGAGCTCATTCTCGACTTAAAATGAACAAGTTATGACCATTTCAATATTTAGGTTTTTTTGACGAAAATGCTATAACCGGAGTTCTATAACTCCGACGACCATGAAATTTAAATCGAGGCTCACATTAACATGTGTAAGGTCCTGCCAAGATTTGGGAATTTTTGGAGTTAAACTTGAGGTAGCTAATTTCTTAAGGAATTAATTAGAAATTGATTTTTGAAAATAGTAGTAAATGAATTTTAAAATTTCGAGAAAAATATATTTTCATTATGGGACTATATTATGCTAAATCCCGTAAAAGAAATATTTTGGGACCGATTTGGTATTTTTCATGAAAAAAAGTTTAGTTACTAACATATGAGTTAAATATGTTATGTGAAGTAACAAAGTTGAAAATAGGATTTTATGGCTGTAGAATCCTATATAGTAGTATATATGCATATTTTTTTGATGAGGATTTGATAATTGGTGATGATATCTTATGAGTATGGCATTTTTGAATGATTAAATGCATTATATGGTAAAGCGTAAACAATCGAGATAAATTGTTTATAAATTTAAGAAGTGATTAAAATATTGTTATAATATTAATGATATTAGATTATGAGATTATTAAGTGATTGATAACATGGGGATATTCTTGAATCTCGGATAAATTATATTATAAATGTTTAATATTTATCCTTTATCTCATTTGATTGATTCTTTATATCATTATCCTCATGCTTATATTATGGTGAAAGTCATCTCGCGGCTTACGTGAATAGATGGACTCTGGTATGATTATGACCGTGGATTGTTCTAAGATAATCATAACCGTAATTGAAAACACGATTATCTTCGTCAGAAGTATGGATATATTGAATACACGATTATCTTCGTCGTGGATAATTTGTGGTCGTATACTAATGAATACACGATTATCTTCGCCGTAGTGTATGGATAATTTGTGGTCGTGATACTAATGAATACACGATTATCTTCGGTCAGAAGTATGGATAATTTGTGGTCGGATACTAATGAATACACGATTATCTTCGGTCGTAGTGTATGGATAATTCGTGGTCGTGATACTAATGAATACACGATCCTTTCGCCGTAGTAATGGATAATTCGTGGTCGTGATGAATGAATATCCTCGCCCGTGAGCGTGATTGATTCGATGATATGGATTAATTATCGAGTCTCTCAAAGAATGAAATATTAATTCATGGATGTGGTAAAAGTCATCTTCGTCAGAAGTCAGAGTATCGATAGACTTTCGGTATGATTACGACCAAGGATTATTCTAAGATAATCACGATCAGATTGAAAACACGAATATCCTCGCCCAGAGTAAGGTGGATAATTCGTGGTCGTGATACTTTAAGTCGCTGGCCTCAAAGATTATTGGTTTTATAAATTGTATATCTTTGGCCCAGTAGCAAAAAAGATGAATTGTTAATGAATATCTTCGCCTGATCATAAGATGAATTTAATATTTTTAACGATAAAGGTATTCAAGGTATCCTCACCTCTTTATCATATCGTGTATCGCACTCTAATTTCGAGGGCTAAATTTCATAAGAAGGGAGGTCAGAAGACCCCAAATTTTTATAAATAAAGATGAATTTTTTATAAATATTATTTTTGAATATTATGGAATAAATTTGATATAATGTTATAGTTGTGGGTAATATTTATAAATTTTGCAAAGTAAGCAAGTTGTTATAAAATATTCGCTTGGTCTGGGAATATTCTTTTTGTTTGGGAATATTCGTACGACTTACTACAATCATCGCAGGGACCCATTAACTAAGTATTGTCGTAGTTAGAAAAACACAAAAAATTATTTTTCTATAAAAATAACTACAGAGGTGTTACCGTTAAAAACTGCTGAACTACCCTTAGTAGTAAAGTACAAGAATACGCTGTAGTCAGATAAGAAGACACACCAGTATCGATTATCGATGCTTTACGTGAGAAGTCACTCACCTATACTCAATTATTGCTACAAGAATTGCCGATCATATCTCTTATATTATCGATTCAATTATTGTCACAAAGATCATCTCGATAATATGTTATATTATTAAATTATTAATCGAGACGACAAGTTATAAAAATGATTAATAATTGTTGAAAGATTAAATATGTGTCGATTAAAAATAAAATGATTTGTGGTAATATTTATTCAATCCTCGATGTATATAAAGAGTCCTCATATGAGACGCTTGTGGTAAGTTTGATTATTTTATGGGGGGGCCCATATGTCATCATCTAAGAGTCCTTCACAATAGTAATTACCTTTGTAAGAATTACCTTTAATTACCTTTGTAATAATAATTACCTTCACAATAGTAATTACCTCACCAATATTTTTACCTTCAATAATAGTAATTACCTTTGTGTGAATAGTAATTACCTTTGTGAATAGTAATTAGTAATTACCTTCATTAGTAATTACCTTCTTCAATAGTAATTACCTTCACCAATAGTAATTACCTTCAATACAATAGATTAATTCATAATAGTAATTACCTTCAATAATAAGAATAATTACCCTTCGTAGTAGTTACCCTTCAATATTACCAATATTACCAAGAGTTAACTCGCTTCTTTCTGTTCCAAGGGTTAATTACCCTTCGCAAAAATAGTAATAGTTGTCTCTTCAATATTACCAAGAGTCATTTTGACCCTCATAAGACCAAGAGCCACCCCCTCGCTTTTTTTCTATAAATAGAAAGCTCATTCCTTCATTATTTCTTACTTAATTCATCAAACTCTGTAGAGAGAAAACTATAGAGAAAGAAAGAAAAGTATTTCTGCTACTTCACTTTTCCAATATTCAGCTTCTTCTAAGGTAGGGAATATTATTTGTTGTACTCGTAAGTGGTGTTATTCTTTTTTCTTATTCATGAAGAGAACTTCTTTATTCCATTCTTTATTATTCTTCGCTGAATAACTCGTAAAAAGGCATACCCTATACATACCTCAGATACGCTAATACCCTATACTTGTGAAATCCTTTATTATTATTCCATTCTTATTTATTCTGGTTGAATAACTCTGATACGCTTTTAATCCCTATACTTGGTGACATTCTTCTATTATTTTTTATTATTCGCTGAACATCCTCGTCATGTTTTTACACCTACCGGTTCCGCCTTTTATTATTATTCTCTTTTTATTATTCTATTGAATATCCTCGCTCAGGTTGTTTTTACCGACCGGTTCCGCTTTTTATTATTATTCTCGCTTATTATTTATTCTATTGAATATCCTTCTCATTCTTTATTATTCTCGTTGAACATCCTCGTTTTCATGAATTTCACCGACCGTTCCGTTATTATTATTCGCTTGAATAACTCGCCTATGCGCGGGTACCGCATGCACGGTGATTTCTTTTGTTATTCCATTCTTTATTATACTCAAATAAGTTAAAATTTTGACTTCTATACTCCATGAAATTAGTGGAATATCCTCGATATTTCAAGCTTCATCCAAAGATTTTTTTCATGAAAATATTTTTCCGATCATTCTTGAATTTTACTCTACAAAGCAAAGATCATGTCGACAATTGACGTTATTAGTTCCCGATAAATTAATTCGTGAACTTGTTTTATCAATTATTATGTCATCATCATCATCCTCATGTTATATTATGTTATCTTCGCTTACGCATAGATGATGAACTTAGTATGATTATGACCACTGATGATCATTCTAAGATAATCACGGCTTGATATAAAATGATGTGATAAAAGTCCTCAAAGGGCCCAGTAATGCAAATGTTGATGGATAGTTTTTTTGTATGATTATGACCAGGGGTGATTCTAAGATAGTCACGACCATTGATAATTTGATGAAAATCCTCGACCGTGGTACACAGTGGATGATTAGATATTGTGGTTTATTCATTAAACCGAGTCTTAGTGATAAAAATTGATGAAAACCTTTTAAAACCTAAAAGATAGTAGACTTTTATTTTCTACTCGACTTTTTTAATGGATCAGATATTCCGCCGCAGCTTAAACCGGTTGTTCATCAGATTTTATCGCTTAACATTGTTGAAGACTATTGATAATTTATTCTCATTATTATCTTAGTTATAATATTTCTTATCGGGCTAGTTGAGCTCACCCTTTTCTTTCACCGTTTCTCTCAGAAATGAGAATATAGCCGGGACGAAGCCTGGGAAAAGAGTGATGGTCCCAAGATAAGATTAGTAGTCCTCACTATTCTCGTTAAATAAAGGTGACAATAAATGTAATGAGGACTCTTTTGAGTATGGATATTATCTAAAATGACAATATTCCTATTAGAACTCTCGCTTATGTATTGTCGTATGTTACACCTACGTATGTATAATTAAGTTTGTATTTGAATTTATGTACCATGTAAGTGGCGACCCAAGATGGGTGACGATACCCTAATTTTGGGGCGCCACAACAGTATCGTAGCTTAGGATACGATCCCCGCTAAGATGCGAGATAAGAACTAGGAGGGAGAGACGGAATTCTTCGCTAGTATGACCTACCTAAGTTTATTTGTTATTTAATTGGCTCACGTCGTATATAGGGATAATATTTGATATATTAATTAACCCTCATTTTGTGGCAAAGGTTTGAAAATGGCAAAATGTTGAAAATATTCACAATGGAGTGAATGCGTGATGACCGCTAGACACCTTTAATCACTAATCAAAGTTAATGCAAAGGTTTTTAGACGAGGAACAAAAATTAGAGATATCCACGAGGTGAATGAAGAACTAATTAATTGCACCCGGAGCTAGTTTAAGGGAGAGCAGCCAGGTAAAGAATGGAAGCAGTGGAAGAAGAAGAGGAAGAAGAGAAAAGGAACCCGAGGAGAATCGGTTGTAAGAAGTTTATGATCAAAACTTAGAATTACAAAATCGTGTTCGTGAGCTAGAGTCGAAGAACAAATACTTTCCCCGAACTTCAAACTATCATGGAAAAAAGGGATACAACAATTCAAAATCGGGTTACCCGATATGTGATGCTCGAACAAAATCACGCTTTTAAGAGGTGTGTAAGATATTAAAGTCGAATCGAGAATTTAAAATCAAAGATCACCGAAAGAAGAAACAACCGAACGAAAGAGAATAGACGATGCAATGGGTAAAAGTCGCATAACGCGCCGATAGTGTAGAAAAAGACGTCCATCCAATAAAGCCAAAATAGATGAAATGGACTTTGCTTTTTCAACAAGAATTGAGAATTTAACATCGAATTCTAATTACCTCGTATATATGCCAACCCGAATTCGATATGGATCGAGAATAATGATTCAAATCATGGATCGTGAATGTGAAGAAGCACTTAAGGGTGGAATGTACCCTATAGTAGAAAGTCAAACTCTTGTAATTTAAGCCGAGAAGAGAGCGTTTTTTTGAGAAAAACCCGAACGGGTTATTACGGGTAAATTAATTATAAATTATTGCGAAGTCTATACTTTATTCAATACAAGTTCTACTACCCACTTTTTTATTCTACCTAGTTGTGTTCAATGTTTAAATTTGACTCAAAAAATTAGACTTTGATTTATCTATCAAACTTCGCTGGGAGAAACCTTCATACCTCCACTCGCTTATTAATCTTGTTGTTTCAAATAAACACTTTCACGCTACTCTGTCGATCTTATCTCTTTGAAAATACTTGCCTTTTGAGGTAATTTTTGAAAACGATTGATTAACTACTCATTATTCTTTTTTTGTAAGGTTGTTAGCTTTCATATTCCTAACCAACCCATTATACGAATTCAAAGTAACCAAACCCTAAAGTTAATCATCGTTATATCGCTCAAGCCATAAGTAAAGAGCCCCGATCCTTTCGTTGTTGACTTCCTTGTGTGGAATGCACCGCCGACTTTCTCAGAGGCGACGCCGTGAATGAAGATGACAAGTTGATAGGTATCATTGTGAGGTGCTATCTAGTTTAAAGGATGTAAGTCACAATTGGTATCAATGTAACGTATTATCCAAGTCTTGATAAGAGTAGCAGCTTTGAATGATATTTCTATTATTAATAAATTTCTTGACGATTCTTGAAGATTTCTAGCCTACCCTAGAGCGTGAAATCGAATTTTGTATCGACCCCAAAGATAAAAACCCATTTCTTAAACCTCAAATATTTCTTCAACTAAAAGGATCTGCTTACGTGGATTATGATGAAAAAGTCATAATAAAAGCATTGACTAATGAAAATCATGGGTATATGAAGTATTAGTAAGTGTTATGATGAGTTATGTTGGTTATTATGTGAAAACATGAAAGTTTCTTAAAAATCACAAAGAGTTGAAAAATCGATTTTGGTAAAACGTAATATGAAATTCAATCGACCATATCTCCTATTATATTTTGAATTTTTGAGTGTGGTCAAGTCCTAGAGTTAGATCTATGAGTTTTGTAACTAATCCAAGTGGAATCACCGAAAAAGGTGTTGTAGATTTTCGTGTGGACCGATTTTAGCAAAAGAGTCCAAAGTTGCAAATTACAAAAAGTCGCTAACACCTGTAAACTTTAAGGGCTGTTTCGCCACTTAATTTATGTGAAAAATTCAGGCCTTTTGGGACATGAAAATATATGGTATAAAGTACCTCCTGTCCAAAAATGAGCTCATTCTCGACTTAAAATGAAAAGTTATGACCATTTCAATATTTAGGTTTTTTTGACGAAAATGCTATAACCGGAGTTCTATAACTCCGATGACCATGAAATTTAAATCGAGGCTCACATTAACATGTGTAAGGTCCCGCCAAGATTTGGGAATTTTTGGAGTTAAACTTGAGGTAGCTAATTTCTTAAGGAATTAATTAGAAATTGATTTTTGAAAAATAGTAAATGAATTTTAAAAATTCGAGAAAAATATATTTTCATTATGGGACTATATTATGCTAAATCCCAGTAAAAGAAATATTTTTTGGGACTGATTTGGTATTTTTCATGAAAATAGTTTAGTTACTTAACATATGAGTTAAATATGTTATGTGAAGTAACAAAAAGTTGAAAATAGGATTTTATGGCTGTAGAATCCTATATAGAGTATATGCATATTTTTTTTTGAGGATTTGATAATTGGTGATGATATCTTATGAGTATGGCATTTTTGAATGATTAAATGCATTATATGGTAAAGCGTAAACAATCGAGATAAATTGTTTATAAATTTAAGAAGTGATTAAAATATTGTTATAATATTAATGATATTAGATTATGAGATTATTAAGTGATTGATAACATGGGGATATTCTTGAATCCTCGATAAATTATATTATAAATGTTTAATATTTATCCTTTATCTCATTTGATCGATTCTTTATATCATTATCCTCATGCTTATATTACGTTGAAAGTCATCTCGCGTTCTTACGTAGTAAATAGATGGACTTGGTATGATTATGACCACCGTGATTGTTCTAAGATAATCATAACCGTAATTGAAAACACGATTATCTTCGCACGTAGTGCATGGATAATTTGTGGTCGTGATACTAATGAATACACGATTATCTTCGGGTCGTAGTGCATGGATAATTTGTGGTCGTATACTAATGAATACACGATTATCTTCGGGCCGAGTAGTATGGATAATTTGTGGTCGTGATACTAATGAATACACGATTATCTTCGCCGTAAAAATGGATAATTTGTGGTCGTGATACTAATGAATACACGATTATCTTCGGTCGTAGTGTATGGATAATTCGTGGTCGTGATACTAATGAATATCCTCGCCCGTAGTGTGGATGATTCGATGATATGGATTAATTATCGAAATGTCTCAAAGAGTCTCAAAGAATGAAATATTAATTCATGGATGTGGTAAAAGTCATCTTCGATCAGTCAAAGTCATCGATAGATTTGGTATGATTATTACGACTAAGATTATTCTATATATAATCATGATCAGAATGAAAAACACGAAATATCCTCGCCAAGAAGGTATGGATAATTCGTGGTCGTGATACTATTAGTCGCTGGCCTCAAAGATTATTGGTTTTACAAATAGTATATCTTTCGGCCCAGTAGTGCAAAGAGATGAATTGTTAATGAATATCTTCGCCGATCATAAGATGAATTTAATATTTTTAACGATAAAGGTATTCAAGGTATCCTCACCTCTTTATCATATCGTGTACGCACTCTAATTTCGAGGGCTAAATTTCATAAGAAGGGGAGGTCAGAAGACCCCAAATTTTTATAAATAAAGATGAATTTTTTATAAATATTATTTTTGAATATTATGGAATAAATTTGATATAATGTTATAGTCAGGGGTAATATTTATAAATTTTGCAAAGTAAGCAAGTTGTTATAAAATATTCGCTTGGTCTGGGAATATTCTTTTTTGTTTGGGAATATTCGTATTTACTCGGCCAATCATCAGGTGGACCCTATTAACTAAGTATTGTCGTAGTTAGAAAACGACAAAATTATTTTTCTATAAAAATAACTAGAGAGGTGTTACCGTTAAAACCGCTGAACTACCCTAGTAGTAAAAGTACAAAGAATACGCCAGTGTCGTAGAGAAGAGAGACACACGATATTGATTATCGATGCTTACGTGAGAAGTCACTCACTATACTCAATTATCACTACAAGAATTGCACGATCATATCTCTTATATTATCGATTCAATTATTGTCACAAAGATCATCTCAGATAATATGTTATATTAAATTATTAATCGAGACGACAAGTTATAAATGATTAATAATTGTTGAAAGATTAAATATGTGTTGATTAAAAAATAAAATGATTTGTGGTAATATTTATTCAATCCTCGATGTATATAAAGAGTCTCATATGAGACGCTTGTGGTAAGTTTGATTATTTTATGGGGGGCCATATGTCATCATCTAAGAGTCTAAGAGTAATAACCTTTAAGAATTACAATAATAGTAATTACCTTTGTGAATAGTAATTACCTTCACAAATAGTATTTACCTTCGTCAATAGTAATTACCTTCAGGAATAGTAATAGTAATTACCTTTCAAATAAGTAATTACCTTCACAATTTACCTTCAATAATAGTAATTACCTTCAGTATTACCTTCAATAGTAATTACCTTTTCAATAGTAATTACCTTCTTCAATAGTAATTACCTTCACAATAATAATTACCCTTCAAGAAATAGTAGTTGTCCCTTCAATATTACCAAGAGTTAACTCGCTTCTTTTCCAAAGGGTTAATTACCCTTCAAATAATAGTAGTTGTCTCTCAATATTACCAAGAGTCATTTCACCCTTCATAAGACTCAAGAGCCACCCTCGCTTTTTCTATAAATAGAAAGCTCATTCCTTCATTATTTCTTACTTAATTCATCAAACTCTGTAGAGAGAAACTATAGAGAGAAAAAGAAAAGTATTCTCGCTACTTCACTTTTCCAATATTCATTTTTCTAAGGTAGGGAATATTATTTGTTGTACTCGTAAGGGGTGTTATTCTTTTTATTCATGAAGAGAACTTCATTATTCCATTCTTTATTATTCTGCTGAATAACTCGTAAAAGTGGCATACCCTATACATAACCTCAGATATGCGCATACCCTATACTTGGTGAAATCCTTATATTATTCCATTCTTATTTATTCTGTTGAATAACTCAGATACGCTAATCCCCCTATACTTGGTGACATTCTTCTATTATTTTATTATTCCGCTGAACATCCTCGTCATGTGTTTTTACACCGACCGGTTCCGTTTTTTATTATTCCGCTTTTTATTATTCTCGCTGAATATCCTCGTTCATTTTTTACACCGACCGGTTCCGCTTTTTTTATTATTCTCGCTGAATATCCTTCTATCCTATCTCGTTTTTACACCGATCGGGTTCCATCTTTTATTATTCTCGTTTTAACATCCCCGCTTGCAGTGAATTTCACCGACCGGTCCGTTATTATTCTTATTTATTATTCTCGCTGAATAACTCGCCTATGCGGCGGCCGCATGCACGGTGATTTCTTTTTTGTTATTCCATTCTTTATTATACCCAAATAAGTTAAAACTTCGACTTCTATACTCCATGAAATTAGTAGAATATCCTCGATATTTGCGCTTCATCCAAAGATTTTTTCATGGAAATATTCTTCCGATCATTCTTGAATTTTACTCTACAAAAAAAAAGATCATGTCGACAATTTGACGTTATTAATTCCCCGAATAAATTAATTCGTGAACTTGTTTTATTGAATTATTATGTCATCATCATCATCCTCATGTTATATTATGTTATCTTCGCTTACGTGCATAGATGAACTTAGTATGATTATGACCAGTGGATCATTCTAAGATAATCACGGCTTGATATAAATGATGTGACAAAAGTCCTCAAAGGGTTCGTAATGCAAAATGATGGATAGTTTTTGGTATGATTATGACCAGTGGTGATTCTAAGATAGTCACGACCATTGATAATTTGATGAAAATCCTCGACCGTGGTACATGTGGATGATTAGATATTGTGGTTTATTCATTAAACCGAGTCTTAGTGATAAAAAAATTGATGAAAACCTTTTAAAACCTAAAAAGATAGTAGACTTTTTTTTCTCTACTTTTTTTAATGGATCAGATATTCACCGCAGCTTAAACCGGTTGTCTATTGTATTTTATCGCTTAACATTGTTGAAGACTATTGATAATTTATTCTCGCATTATCTTAGTTATAATATTTCTTATCGGGCTAGTTGAGCTCACCCTTTCTTTCACCGTTTTTTCGTGAAATGAGAATATAGCGGGACGAGCCTGGGAAAAAGAGTGATGGTCCCAAGATAAGATTAGTAGTCCCTCACTATTCTCGTTAAATAGTGTGACAATAAATGTAATGAGGACTCCTTTGAGTATGGATATTATCTAAATGACAATATTCCTATTAGAACTCACGCTTTATGTATTGTCGTATTGTTACACCTACGCTTGTATAATTAAGTTTGTATTTGAATTTATGTACCATGTAAGTGGCGACCCAAGATGGGTGGGTGACGATACCTAATTTTGGGGGCGCCACAACAGGTATCGTAGAGGATATGATCCCCGCTAAGATGCTGAGATAAGAACTAGGAGGGGAGAGACGGGAATTCTTCGCTAGATATGACCTACCTAAGTTTATTTGTTATTTAATTGGCTCACGTAGTATAGGGATAATATTTGATATATTAATTAACCCTTATTTTGTGGTAAGCGTGGCATCCGAAATGGCAAAATAAAAATATTCACAATGGAGATTGAATCCATGTGACCAATAATCGACACCTTTAATCACTAATCAACAACAACGATAATCGCAAAGGTCGAAGAGGTTTTAGAATTCAAAACATCGTGAGATATCCAAAACGAGTGAAACACGAGAACTAATTGTTGCACCCTAAACAATTCAAGGAGCCGGACCACCGAGTAGGTAGGAGAGCAGACCACTTCGCTAAGAAGAAAGCAGAAGAAGATATTTGATGTCTTGGAACCCGAGGAGAAAAGGTTCCTTTGAAGTTTATGATCAAAACTTAGAATTACAAAATCGTGTTCGATAGCTAGAAGAACAAAGTCGTTCAAGAAATACTTTCCAAAAGTATTCGCCATGGAACAAAGGGATACAACAATTCAAAATCGGGTGTACACATATGTGATGCTCGAACAAAATCACGCTGGATAAAGAGAAGAGAGAATGTAAGATATTAAAGTTTGAATCGAGAATTTAAAAATCAAAGATCACCGAAAAGAAGAAACAACGAACGGAGGAGAATAGAACGAATGTAAAAGGTAAAAGTTATAATAACGTTGATATAGTGTAGAAAAGACGTCCGATCCAATAAAGCCAAAATAGATGAAATGGACTTTTCAAGAAAAGACAAGAATTGAGAATTCAACATCGAATTTAAGGAAGGAATTACCACACATGCATATATTCAAATGCGAACCCGGGAATTCGATATGGATCGAGAATAATGATTCAAATCATGGATCGTCAATGAAGAAGCACTTAAGGGTGGAATGTACCTATAAAGGTCATCCTGTCAAACAAACTTTAGAGAATTTAAGCGAGAGCGCTTTAGAAAAACCCGAACGGTTATTACGGTAAATTAATTATAAATTATTACAAGTCTATACTACTTTATTCAATACAAGTTCTACCCACTTTTTATTCTACCTAGTTGTGTTCAATGTTTAAATTTGACTCAAAAAGTTAGACTTTGATTTATCTATCAAAACTTCGCTGGGAGAAACCTTCATTACCTCCACTCGCTTATTAATCTTGTTTGTTTCAAATAAACACTTTCACGCTACTTCGTCGATCTTATCTTTTGAAAATACTTGCCTTTGAGGTAATTTTTGAAAACGATTGATTAACTACTCATTATTCTTTTTTTAAGGTTGTTAGCTTTCATATTCCTAACCAACCCAACTTATACGAAATTCAAAGTAACCAAACCCTAAAAGTTAATCATCGTTATATCAAGCCATAAGTAAAGAGCCCCGATCCTTTCGTTGTTGACTTCCTTGTGTGGAATGCACCGCTTTTATTTTTCAGAGGCGACGCCGTGAATGAAGATGATGGCAAGTTTATAGGTATCATCATGAGGTGCTATCTAGTTAAAAGGATGTAAGTCACAGCTGGTATCAATGTGACGTATCATCCAAGTCTTGATAAGAGTAGCGCTTTTGAATGATATTTCTATCATTAATAAATTTCTTGACGATTCTTGAAGATTTCTAGCCTACCCTAGAGCGTGAAATCGAATTTTGTATCGACCCCAAAGATAAAAACCCATTTCTTAAACCCTCAAATATTTCTTCAACTAAAAGGATCATTTTACGTGGGATTATGATGAAAGTCATAATAAAAGCATTGACTAATGAAAATCATGGGTATATGAAGTATTAGTAAGTGTTATGATGAGTTATGTTGGTTATTATGTGAAAACATGAAAGTTTCTTAAAATCACAAAGAGTTGAAAATCGATTTTGGTGAAAAACGTAATATGAAATTCAATCGACCATATCTCCTATTATATTTTGAATTTTTGAGTGTGGTCAAGTCCTAGAGTTAGATCTATGAGTTACCTAACTAATCCAAGTGGAATCACTGAAAAGGTGTTGTAGATTTTCGTGTGGACTGATTTAGCAAAGGAGTCAAAAAGTTGCAAAAATTCAAAAAAGCTTCTCGCCATGATTTTTAAGGGCTGTTTCGCCACTTAATTATGAGAAAAAAATTCTGGCCTTTTGGGACATGAAAATATATGGTATAAAGTACCTCCTGTCCAAAAATGAGCTCATTCTCGACTTAAAATGAGCAAGTTATGACCATTTCAATATTTAGGTTTTTTCGACGAAAAAATGCTATAACCGAGTTCTATAACTCATGACCATGAAATTTAAACTGAGGCTCACATTAACATGTGTAAGGTCCTGCCAAGATTTGGGAATTTTTGAGTTAAACTTGAGGTAGCTAATTTCTTAAGGAATTAATTAGAAATTGATTTTTGAAAAATAGTAAATGAATTTTAAAAATTCCGAGAAAAAATATATTTTCATTATGGGACTATATTATGCTAAATCCCAGAAAAGAAATATTTTTGGGACTGATTTGGTATTTTTCATGAAAATAGTTTAGTTACTTAACATACGAGTTAAATATGTTATGTGAAGTAACAAAGTTGAAAATAGGATTTTATGGCTGTAGAATCCTATATAGAGTATATGCATATTTTTTTGATGAGGATTTGATAATTGGTGATGATATCTTATGAGTATGGCATTTTTTGAATGATTAAATGCATTATATGGTAAAGCGTAAACAATTGAGATAAATTGTTTATAAATTTAAGAAGTGATTAAAATATTGTTATAATATTAATGATATTAGATTATGAGATTATTAAGTGATTGATAACATGGGGATATTCTTGAATCTCGGATAAATTATATTATAAATGTTTAATATTTATCCTTTATCTCATTTGATCGATTCTTTATATCATTATCCTCATGCTTATATTACGTTGAAAGTCATCTCGTGGCTCACGTGAATAGATGATGGACTTGGTATGATTATGACCACTGGATTGTTCTAAGATAATCATAACCGTAATTGAAAACACGATTATCTTTGGTCAGTAGTGCATGGATAATTTGTGGTCGTGATACTAATGAATACACGATTATCTTCGTCAGTAGTGCATGGATAATTTGTGGTCGTGATACTAATGAATACACGATTATCTTCGGGCCGTAGTGTATGGATAATTTGTGGTCGTGATACTAATGAATACACGATTATCTTCGGCCGAAGTATGGATAATTTGTGGTCGTGATACTAATGAATACACGATTATCTTCGGTCGTAGTGCATGGATACGGATAATTTGTGGTCGTGATACTAATGAATACACGATTATCTTCGCCGTAGTGCATGGATAATTTGTGGTCGTGATATAATGAATACACGATTATCTTCGCCGATATGGATAATTCGTGGTCGTGATAATGAATATCGATCGGTCTCAGGATAATTTGTGGTCGTGATATGATTCGATGATATGGATTAATTATCGAATGATTCGATGATATCTTAATTATCGAAATGAAATCTTAATGAAATATTAATTCATGGATGTGGTAAAAGTCATCTTCGTCAGAAGTATATCGATAGACTTGGTATGATTACGACTACCAGGATTATTCTTTATAATCATGATCAGATTGAAAAACACGAATATCCTCGCCAAGAAGGTAATGGATAATTCGTGGTCGTGATACTATTAAGTCGCTGGCCTCAAAGATTATTGGTTTTACAAATTGTATATCTTTTTGCCCAGAAGTAAAAAGATGAATTGTTAATGAATATCTTCGCCTGGATCAAGAAAGATGAATTTAATATTTTTAACGATAAAGGTATTCAAGGTATCCTCACCTCTTTATCATATCGTGTATCGCACTTCTAATTTCGAGGGCTTAAATTTCATAAGAAGGGGAGGTCAGAAGACCCTCAAATTTTTATAAATAAAGATTTAATTTTTTATAAATATTATTTTTTAATATTATGGAATAAATTTGATATAATATTATAGTTGTGGGTAATATTTATAAATTTTGCAAAGTAAGCAAGTTGTTATAAAATATTCGCTTGGCTCTGGGAATATTCTTTTGCTTGTGGAATATTCGTATTTACTACTCAATCATCAGTGGACCCCAATAACTGAAGTATTTGTCGTAGTTAGAAAACGACAAAAATTATTTTTCTATAAAAATAACTACAGAGAGGTTTACCGCTTAAAACCGCTGAACTACCCTAGAGTAAAAGTACAAGAATACGCTGTGGTCAGATAAGAAGACACACTATATTGATTATCGATGCTTACGTGAGAAGTCACTCAGCTATACTCAATTATCGCTACAAATAATTGCGATCATCATATCTCTTATATTATCGATTCAATTATTGTCACAAAGATCATCTCAGATAATATGTTATAAAGATTAAATTATTAATCGAGACGACAAGTTATAAATGATTAATAATTGTTGAAAGATTAAATATGTGTCGATTAAAAATAAAATGATTTGTGGTAATATTTATTCAATCCTCGATGTATATAAAGAGTCTCATATGAGACGCTTTGTGGTAAGTTTGATTATTTTATGGGGGGCCCATATGTCATCATCTAAGAGTCATTCATCTATAGAGTTACTTCATAATATAATAATAATCCTTAATAGTAATTACCTTCACAATAATAGTAATTACCTTTGTGAATAGTAATTACCTTTGTGAATAATTACCTTCAATAATAATAATTACCTTACAAATAGTAATTACCTTTAAATAATAATTACCTTCAGAATAGTAATTACCTTCATAGTAACCTTTAATAGTATCACCTTCGCCAATAGTAATTACCTTCACCAATAATACTTCACAATAGTAATTACCTTCATTTAATAGTAATTACCTTCAATAGTAATTACCTTCAATAATAATTACCCTTCGCAAATAAGTAGTTGTCCCTTCAATATTACCAAGAGTTAACCACTTCTGTTCCAAGGGTTAATTACCCTTCAAAAAAGTAGTTGTTTCTTCAATATTACCAAGAAGTCATTTCACCTTCATTATTTTAAGAGCCACCCTCGCTTTTTCTATAAATAAAGCTCATTCCTTCATTATTTCATACTTAATTCAATCAAAACTCTGTAGAGAGAAACTATAGAGAGAAAAAGAAAAGTATTTCTACTACTTCACTTTTCCAATATTCATTTTTCTAGGTAGGGGATATTATTTGTTGTACTCGTAAGGGTGTTATTCTTTCTTATTCATTCAGAAGAAACTTCATATTATTCCATTCTTTATTATTCGTTGAATAACTCTCGTAAAAAGTGGTATACCCTATACATAACCTCGTATACGCCAGATACCCTATACTGGTGAAATCTTTATATTATTCCATTCTTATTTATTCTCGTTGAATAACTCAGATACGCTGAATCCCCTATACTTGGTGATCTTCTTCTTATTCCATTCTTTATTCTGCTGAACATCCTCCTCTCGTCAGGTGGTGTTTTACACCCCGACCGGTTCCATTTTTTTATATTCTTCCGCATTATTATTATTCTGCTGAAATATCCTCGTCTGTCAGTTTTTACACCGACCGGTTCCATTTTTTATTATTCGCTTTTATTATTCTTTTTTACATCATCCTCGCTTATTCTGTTGAATTCCTCACACCGACCGTTCCGTTATTTATTATTCTCGTTGAATAACTCTGCCTTTCACCCGACCGTTCCGTTATTATTATTCTCGCCGCATGCACGCATGCATTGGTGATTTCTTTTGTTATTCCATTCTTTATTATACCCAAATAAGTTAAAACTTTGACTTCTATACTCCATGAAATTAGTAGAATATCCTCGATATTCGCGCTTTCATCCAAAGATTTTTCATGGAAATATTCTTCCGATCATTCTTGAATTTTACTCTACAAAACAAAGATCATGTCGACAATTTGACGTTATTAATTCCCGGATAAAATAATTCTTGAACTTGTTTTATTGAATTATTATGTCATCATCATCATCCTCATGTTATATTATGTTATCTTCGCTTAC
The DNA here is from genome assembly GCA_020205615.1 of Panax quinquefolius. NCBI lineage: Eukaryota > Viridiplantae > Streptophyta > Magnoliopsida > Apiales > Araliaceae > Panax > Panax quinquefolius. The sequence continues at coordinate 28,891,171 of CM035166.1, forward strand.
GCATAGCATAGATGAACTTAGTATGATTATGACCAGGATCATTCTTGATAATCATCATCTTGATATGATATAAATGATGTGATAAAAGTCCTCAAAGGGTCTGTAATGCAAATGATGGATAGTTTTTGTATGATTATGACCAGGGGTGATTCTAGATAGTCATGACCATTGATAATTTGATGAAAATCCTCGACCGTGGGTACAGTGGATGATTAGATATTGTGGTTTATTCATTAAACCGAGTCTTAGTGATAAAAAATTGATGAAAACCTTTAAAACCTAAAAGATAGTAGAGATTTTATTTTCTACTTGACTTTTTTAATGGATCGCTATATTCCACCGCAGCTTAAACCGGTTGTTCATTGTATTTTATCGCTTAACATCATCAAAGACTAATGATAATTTATTCTCGCATTATCTTAGTCATAATATTTCATCGGGCTAGTTGAGCTCACCCTTTCTTTCACCGTTTTCTTCGTGAAATGAGAATATAGCCGGGACGAGCCTGGGAAAAAGTAATGGTCCCAAGATAGCATTAGTAGTCCTCACTATTCTCGTGAAATAGTGTGATAATAAATGTAATGAGGACTCCTTTCGAGTGTGGATATTGTATCTAAAGACAATATTCCTATTAGAACTCTCGCTTTATGTCGATTGAAAGTAAAGTATGCACACAAGCATGTTTGATGATAAAGCATATACTTTGTAAATAATCTTATTCATTTATTAATAAAAAGTATTAATTTATTAAAGGCTTTTTAATTATCTACATACGATGTCGCTTTTTTAATATGTGATAAACCCATAGTTTTAAGCAATGCTTTTAGAATAATGATGATGATCATTCTAATGAGATCTAAATTCTTAAAAGCTTAAAACTAAAATAGTTCCCAATCATCGATTACTAAATCGGGGATTAGTGAATCCTGATAGATCGGGTACATACGCTGCTTGCTTTCATCGATGAGGATGATCGATCTCACGATCATTTGTGTGGAGACACTAAAGCAAGTAGTGTAGGTGCTTATTAGAGAATAAGTTCAATTCAACGCGGCTCGCTAAGGAATAATACCTAATGGAGTTTTATTCATTCCCACATCAATAGAAATTCTCAGAGTGATAGTAAGTACAAGTAATCCTCGACTCGAGATCATCATAAGATTCTTGTAGTATGATGATGAGTTATCACTTTCGACTTATTCCTTAAGACCCTTAGGTATATCAAAGGGTATGCTCAGGTATAATAAGTCAGTATACGTCATAATGTAATGATCAATAAAATAAATCTACCACTTAATAAAAAAAGAAGAGAAATGTCCTATGTGATTCGATAAATGACAACCCAAAGAGTCCTCGGTTAAGGCGTAATGAAATTAGAAAGGAGTTTCTAATTTGCATTATTTGAGTCAGGCATTTAAGATCGAATACATATAATTAAATAAAATAAGACTCGACAAAGAATTCCACGCCTTATATTTAATCGGGACATCAGATGGTGGAAGGATCAATCAGACGCAAGAACTATTTACTCAAAGGTTCTTTTTATGATTAATGTTGAAATCTATATTATCCGGAAAGTCGCTGATCGCTAGGAGGCTTATCCCTATCAGAGAATAAATATTATTTATTTAAATAAATTAATTGTTTAATTTATTTATTTAAATAAGATTAGAATTGTTCTAATTGATTATTTATTCACAACCTATTAATACGGAGAACCTAAAAAGGTCACACCATAAAAGGAAGAATAATTATTTAAGAAGTTAATGGCATAATCGTAATAATATAAAATTATATATTTAATTTAATCTATGGTGATAGAATAAATTAAATAGCTTAATATTTATTATTTAATATTTTAGAAATATTAAATATAAATTAATAAGAGGAGTCTTATTAATATTATTATTATTATTATTATTATTTTTTATTTTCTAAAAGAGTTTAGGAATTAATTTAATATAAGTATTTCATTTATTCCTAATTGATTAGAAGGAAAATTAATTAAAGGAGTTTAATTAATTATCCCTAATAAGATTAGGGAGCTTAATTAATTAAAAGAATTTAATTAATTAAATAAAACCCAATTCCTTAATTGTTAAGGTGGGTTGCCCACATCTATAAATAAGAGGAGTCTTATTATATATATGGTGAGTGTTGTTGATTTTTTTTTATACGTATATATTCCAATTCCAATTGTTGGAGAGAGACACCTTTTCTATAGAGATAGAAAAAACTAGGTTTTAGCCAACCACCCATCTTCTTCAATTTTCTTCTTCCTCGTGGATCACCCTGAGAGGCCAAACATTCGGGCTAACGCCGATCAAAGGAAGGAACCAAACCCCTGGATGGATTCAAGTCGAACGCGAAAAAAGATTTGAGGTGAACTTGCACTTCGAGGAAGCTCGATCTTCAAGGGTATGATTTTATTCTTTATTTTTCGCTTAATTAATAATTAATTATATAAAGGATGATCCGTATATGGTTTGTAAAATTTTTAAACTCGATTTTACACGCTCGCGCACTTTTTTGCAATTTGATCAAGCATTGCTTAATATTATAAACCTAATAAAAATATCGTAGCCAAACCTTTATGCTAATTATTAATTGTTTTAATTTATATTATATTTATATGTATTTTAATAATTTAATTGGGTATAATTTTATTAGATAAAATTTAATTAAAATATAATTTAAAAAAAAAAAAAAAAAAAAAAAAAAAAAAAAAAAAAAATTCAAATTTTTTTTTTTTTTTTTTTTTTTTTTTTTTTTTTTATTTTTTTTTTTTAAAAAAAATTAAAAATAAATTTTAATTTATAATTAAAATATAAAATATATATATATAATATTTATATATATTTATATATATATATAAAATATATAATATATATATATATATATATATATATATATATATATATATATATATATATATATATATATATATATATATATATATATATATATATATATATATATATATATATATATATATATATATATATATATATATATATATATATATATATATATATATATATATATATATATATATATATATATATATATATATATTAATATATATATATATATATATATATATATATATATATATATATTATATTTATATAATATATATATTATTTTTTATAATTTTAAAAAAAAAAATTATTTTTAATTTTAAAATAAAAAATTTATTTTTTTTAATAAAAAAATAAAAGATTTATTTTAATTTTAAAATTAAATTTCATGCTAACTAATTAGAGTTGGAATTGATTCCATAATAACTAATTGATTTTTTCCTTAAATTGATTTTTTTTTTTTCTAAAAAAAATAAAAATAGTTTATTTAAAAGAGTTTATTTTAATAAAAAAATCCATCTTTCCTTAAATAAAGAGTTTTATTTAGATATGAAATAATTTCATATTATTCAAAATAAAAGAGTTTATTTGTATGAATAGAAAGAGAATCCAATTTTCCTTAAATAAAGGAGTTTATTTAAATAAATAAAGATTTCATATTATTCAAAATAAAGGAGTTTATTTGTGAATATAATAAAGAAAAAATATCCGTGTTTCCTTTAATAAAAGTTTTTTTTTAAATTTTTTTTTTCCATAATTAATTAAAATAAAAATATTAATTATTTTTTATTTTAATTAAAGATTTTTTTATATATGAATGGAATCGATTCCATAATTAATTAAAATAAAGGAGTTTATTTTGATTAAAATTTTTTGATTAAAAATAAAATTATTTTATTCAAAATTGATAAATTAAAATAAAATAGTTTTATTTTTTGATTTAAATTTGATTAAAATAAAGGAGTTTATTTTGATTCAAAATTAGATTTTATACTAACTAAATTTGCCCATTAAATGATATCAATATATATATAAATGTTTATTATTCATAAGATGAATGTTATTTATCGATGCATATGATGATGCACGTGATGATAATAAATGGGATTGATTATGGACTATCGATCAATGCGATCGATTTTATTTTAGTTTTATGCATTTAATGTAATGGGTTTTATTAAATGGGGTCTCACAGACTGCCTTCTCTAATTTTTTTTTAATGTAAATTCTATCTCCTCCTATGTGCATTTCCCTCGATCACGATCAAGGTTTCTATTTATTTTAAATAGTTTTGTAATAGAATAGTTAGAATTAATTTTGAAAAATTGAGATCAAGGAGCAAGGAGCGCAAGAAGACCCAAGACCCAGTAATGGAATGGAGCCCAAGTTTAAATGTAATAGTTATATTTAAATATTATTTCTCACCCTTGGGGAGCTCACCTTTTGTTCACTTGGTGGCTCTAGTGAACCAAACTAGAATAAAAGTCCATAATCAATCCGTAGTAATATATATATCTATATATATATGCTTATACTATATATATATATATATGCAAACATGCTTCGCATGTTCATTAATAATACGACGCGTATTTTATATATATATATATATATACTAAACAAGATGAGAAGATGAGACAAATTAAACAAAACCCCAATTTTTTATATTAAGTCCTAAGCGCTCAAAGATATTTGAATATCGAACGTCGCTTTCTAGCATGATAAAATTAATAGAGTATTAAATATTTAATATGAGTTTGTTGTGTCACCACAAGGCAAGTATTAAGTATTTAAGATGTTAATTTTAATTTATCACATTTGACGCTTATAAAGAAAATTGAACAATATTGTTTTGTCAGTCACCACAAGGATGATATTTTTTTTTTTTTTTTATATACGGAGTGCTAGGTCGACTTAACTCGATAATTTTGATTCTGATGCCACCACTGATCAAAATAATCTAAGAGGCAAAATAAAAGGAGTCAGATAGTTGATGTAATCGACAAAAGTTGTTTACCTATTTATTTATATATAGTTTGTCAGGTCACCACAAGGCTATATACATTTGAAATGGGATCCTTATTCTCACTAGCAAATCTTTAATTAGATTTTGCCGAACTATATAAGTGAGGGTAATATAGTTTGAAGAAAATAAAGGAGATACCAATTTAAAACAAGACCTAAATTATTTTGGTAATTAATAAAAGAATGTATGTTAAAAATGTTGTTAATTATAAATTCATTTACATAATTTTTACAATGTCTAAAATTACTATCATCATCATCACATATTATATATTAGATGCTAAATTAACCGCAATCAATTAAACTGGATTGGTTAAGGAATTTGAGAATAGTTCTCATAGTCAAAAAAGCTATCTTATGTCCTTAATACGCCTATCCCTCGCAATGGTTGCGCGCATAATGCCTCCGAGGAAGAGATCGCTACTTTTAGAAAGTGGCAAGATGATGCACAATGCTCAACGATCATGCTCAGATCCACGAGTAACGAAGCTTCAAAGGCACAAGATGAAACTATGGATGCTTCCTACTATATTCCCCACATATTCTCAAGTAGTCGATGGTGAGAGAAAGTAGGACCGATAGATATCGACATCTCAAGGAGCTCTTCCGATCTAGAACGGCCAATGGCACTATAAAGATGATAAAAAAAAAAGTTATAATCAATTTGATCGATCAATTAGACAACCGTTTTTGTCATGGATGGAGAGTTGAGCCAAGATTTGATCTTGCACTCACTCCCTTAATTCTTTCACAATTGTTGTGAATTTTTCATATAAACAAGCTAGATATCGCCTTTCACCGATTTGCTTAACATATTGAAAAAAATGTCGAGAGTCACTTTCCAACCAAGAAAGACCAAGTCTTACCGGTAGGGGCCAAAAAGGATCTTCCTAAAAGAAGAACGATTCAAAGAAGGTAAATAGAAAGGCAAAACAAAGGATAATAAGAACAAAAACGATACGGATAAAGAAAGGAGTTTGCTTTCCACCGCAATAAGCCCGACACCGAAAGAAATCATGAGAAGCATTCTTGCAGAGGCTAACCAAAGAAGCTTAGTGAAGTTTCTACATAATACGCAATTTTTTGTTCATGATTTAAAATAAATTTTTCTTTTTAAGTCAAGGTTCTACTGGGTATTGATACCGATTTCGGTTATCATAAATATAGATTTATGAAGGACCAAGGTAAGTAGAAAGCTAAACAAATATAAGTAATCCTATGTGTGGAAAAATGAAGCAAAGGTCAAAGGTGATTAGCCATATATAAACTTATAGTTTAGCAATGCCTACGGCAAAATCTATTAAGTCAATAAGTCATTATCAGATTCCAGCTTCTGTTAAAAATATTATTTCCATTTTATCATTGGACAATGAAATCTTTGGTATTATAATTAAGAACAATTGTTGTTCTATTTATAATAATAATGTTTTGTATAGAACCGAATATTACTTAATAAATTTTGTATACTGACTTTACATGAAAAATAATTTTGCATATCGAACAAATTAGTATAAGAAAAGGAGATGATCATTCAAAGAGTCAAATGTGTGTTTTGTTTTGAATACAAGTGTGAATTATTCAAAGGTTCAAAGAATTCAAAAGTGAAACAAATCGGCAAAGTATTAAGATTCTTTGATTAGATCAAGGAATAAATAAATACTTGTGCAATAAGTTTCTAGATCATCTCAAATGGTTTTCTCATAATGGACACATCCCGATACGCAATAATCGATCGATGTATCCGAAAGAAAAATCGCACTTGTTGGACATGGTAAAGTCCATATAATGATTTTACCGACATTCCAAAGATCCTTCTGTGGATCATGTCCTAGAAATGGTCGACATTATCTACGAAAAAAAAGTAACCTCAAAATCCAAATTCAAAGACTCCATAAAAGTTATGGATGTGGAGGATTCCTAATCTTAAGTATGTTAAGATAAGGGGTTGTCCAACTTATGTGAAAAGGTTTCAAAGGATAAGTTTGGGACAAGATTTGACAAGTACATGATTTTGGGACATCCCTAAGTAAGTTTAGGTATATGTTCTATAATCCTACTTAGCAAAAAAGTGTTTGTTATGAAACACGCCGCCTTCTAAAGATAAAGGTGTTTATCATCAAGGGCTAGTGGAGGATAATAGATCTCAAGAGTTCAAGAACCACAAAACACTATAAGTCAAATAAGAGGAACCACAGATAAAACACTATATTGTACCAAAAATCAATCAGAATCTGAATAAGACCAAGATACCTAGATCATGGATTCATCATAATGATGATGAAGAGATCATGATGATGATGATCCATCATATGATGATGATGATGATGAGATACATGATGAATGATCAAGAAGATGATCAAGATGAACATCCGATTTTGATATATAATCAAAAGAGTTTGATTTTTTATCAAAAAAAGAAGAATGAACCTAGTGTGTACAAAAGGGTCAAAGGAGCGCCGTGAAATTTCTAATATTATATATGTCGATATACTACTACTATAAGGAATGACATACCAATGCTACAATCAAGAAAGATAAAGTTGTTCAAACATTCCTCCATGAATGATTCGGGAAGAGTATCTTAATCGGGGATAAAATCTATATATATAGATTTAAGAGATGCTCGACTTTAACCCAAGGAACGATATTCATTTTCATGCTAAAGTCGCTTAGCATGGCAAACTCCAAGAGATGTCTCATGTCGATGATGAGCTATGGAGTGTATCTCTCTTAATAGTCCCCATGACTCCAAAAAAAGAGAGAGATGAGAGTGACAATCATCATGTATGCAATGAAATATACGAGACCCGATGTCGATCACCATATTCGGAGAAGATCACTACGAAGAGTCAAAGAAAAAACATCTTAAAGTTCTTAACCCAAGACTAAGGATGTGATCATATTCATATTCATGGGGGTCTAAATTAAAACTAGAGGGCTTAATGCACTCAAGTTTTTCGCATGCACTAAGATGATGTAAAAAATCCACTTTAAGGTAAAGTGTTACCTCAATAAAGGTGCAAAGTTGAATCGAAAGGTTCCAAACAAAGAAAGAGTTGTCCGTTTAGTGATAAAGACAAAGTATATAGCTATAAATGAAGTCGCAAGTTGATTGTTTGGATTAAAAGTTCATTACGTAACTAGAATAGTTCCTAAGTCTCATCTTCGATCTAAACATGTGTCAGGGCACTTTCATTTGATTATTATTAATCATCAAAGATGGGAAATCACTATAGAGATAAGTGGACTCTCAAGAACAACATTACATATCCATTAACTAAAGCTTATCCAACAAAGCAGGATAATCGCCACTTGCAGAGAAGAAGAGTATAAGATACCATACCACGATCGGGTTTAGTGCAAGTGGGAGATCGAAAGTAGATGCACACAAGCCAATCATGTTTGATGATAAAGCATATACTTTGTAATAATCTTATTCATTTATTAATAAAAAGTATTAATTTATTAAAGGCTTTTAATTATCTACATGATGTCGCTTTTATATATATGTGATAAAACCCATAGTTTTAAGCAATGCTTTTAATATAATGATGATGATCATTCTAATGAGATCTAAATTCTGTAAAGCTTAAAACTAAAATAGTTCCCAATCATCGATTACTAAATCGGGGATTAAGTGAATCCTGATAGATCGGGTACATACGCTGTTTCATCATCGATGAGGATGATCGATCTCATGATCATTTGTGTGGAGACACTAAAAGCAAGTACGTAGGTGCTTATTAGAGAATAAGTTCACCGAACGCGGCTCGCTAAGGAATACCTAATGGAGTTTTATTTGCCATCAATAGAATTCTCAGAAGTGATAGTAGTAGACAAGTAATCCTCGACTCTCGAGATCATCATAAGATCTTGTATATGATGAGTTATATACTTTGACTTATTCCTTAAGACCCTTAGGGTATATCAAAGGGTATGCTTGGGTATAATAAGTCAGTATACGGAGATAATGTATGATCAATAAAGAATCTACCACTTCTAATAAAAGAAGAGAAATGTCCTATGTGATTCGATAAATGACAACCCAAAGAGTCCTCGGGTTAAGGCGTAATGAAATTAGAAAGGAGTTTCTAATTTGCATTATTTGAGTCAGGCATTTAAGATCGAAATATATATAATTAAATAAAATAAGACTCGACAAAGAATTCCAATGCCTTATATTTAATCGGGACATCAGATGGTGGAAGGATCAAATCAGATTTGCAATTATTTACTCAAAGGTTCTTTTTATGATTAATGTTGAAATCTATATTATCCGGAAAGTCGCTGATCGCTAGGAGGCTTATCCCTATCAGAGAATAAATATTATTTATTTAAATAAATTAATTGTTTAATTTATTTATTTAAATAAGATTAGAATTGTTCTAATTGATTTATTCACAACCTATTAATACGGAGAACCTAAAGGGTCACACCATAAAAAAAAAGAATAATTATTTAAGAAGTTAATGGCATAATCGTAATAATATAAAGATATATTTAATTTAATTTATGGTGATAGAATAAATTAAATAAATAGCTTAATATTTATTATTTAATATTTTAGAAATATTAAATATAAATTAATAAGAGGAGTCTTATTAATATTATTACAATTATTATTATTTTAATTTCTAAAAGAGTTTAGGAATTAATTTAATATAAGTATTTCATTTATTCCTAATCGATTAGAAGGAAAATTAATTAAAGGAGTTTAATTAATTATCCCTAATAAGATTAGGGAGCTTAATTAATTAAAAGAATTTAATTAATTAAATAAAACCCAATTCCTTAATTGTTAAGGTGGGTTGCCCACATCTATAAATAAGAGGAGTCTTATTATCTATGTATATGGGTTGTCGATTTTTTTTTTTTAAACATACGTAATAATTCCAATTTGTTGGAGAGTACACCTTTTTTCTATGTAGATAGAAAAAACTAGGGTTTAGCCAACCACCCATCTTCTTCTTCAATTTTCTTCTTCCTCGTGGATCACCCCTGAGGCCAAACATTCGGTGGCTAACGCCGATCAAAGGAAGGAACCAAACCCGGGATTCAAGTCAAACGCGAAAAGGATTTGAGGTGAACTTGTACCGAGGAAGCTCGATCTTCAAGGGTATGATTTATTCTTTATCTTTTCGCTTAATTAATAATTAATATAAAGGGTGATCCGTATATATTTGTAAAAAATTTTTAAACTCGATTTTACACGCTCCGCATTTTTTTTGCAATTTGATCATGCATGAAAGATGTCGTGGCATCCAGGAGGTGGTGTCGTATAATTCTCATCAACGATATAAATGCCTATGTGTTATTCAATTCGGGAGCTTCATGTTCTTTTCAGATTCCGATGAATTTGCTCAAAGATTAAGTTTACCTCGCGAAACTATTAGAACACCCAATGAATGTAGAAGTAAGAAACAAAGAAATTATCCATGTAGATCTACATCCATAGGAACTGGCAGTTTATGTAAGAGGGTTTAAGCTTAACGTGGATTTGATACCGATTCGCTCGAGAGTTTGATGTAATCCTGGGATGGATTGGTTATCGAGTCACGGAGTGGTCATTGATCAGTAAGAAAAAGTGCATACACCCAAAGACTCAATAAGTCAAAGGTGGTATTTCACGGCAGAAAAATCGCCGAGACAATCTTTCGTCATCTCGACGACGATGCAAGCAAAGAAGTTGCTTTAGAAGGGTCAGATAGGTTATTTGCTCACGCCAGGATACCCGCAGAGTCGAGGGTGAACCGGGTCGATACCTATTGTAAGGGAATTCGCTGATGTCTTCCCGTATGAGATTCCTAGATTGCCACCGATGAGAGAGGTAGAGTTTGTTATCGATTCGGCACCAAGGACATCACCGGTATCCAAAGCGACATATCGTATGGCTCGAGAAATGAAGGAACTGATGGTTCAACTACAAGAATTGTTAGATAAGGGATACATTCAATCGAGCGAGTATCACCGGGGGGAGCACCACCTTATTCAGAAGAAGAAGGACGGGTCATTAAGGCTTTAGATCGACTACCAAGAGTCAAACAAGGTCACCATTAAGAACAAGTACCCGCTTCCCGATCGACGATTTGTTTGATCAAATGAAGGGGGCAAAATACTTTTCAAAATCGACTTGAGGACCTAAGTATCACCAACCCAAGGTGAGGCAGAGGATATTCCAAGACTAAACATTCGTAAACTCCAGATGACACTTTGAGTTTCTCGTAATGTCATTTGGATCGATTTAATGCTACCACCAAAGAAGATTCATGGACTTGATGAACAAAGTGTTTAAATAAAGATTGGATAAGTTTGTTGTCGTGTTCATCGATACATTCTCGTATATTCAGAGATGGAGGAAGAGCACGCCGAACATCTAAGGATAGTGTTGAGACGCTAAGAGGGGAGAAGTTGTATGCAAAAGTTCTCCAAGTGTGAGTTTTGGTCAGAGAGTGCGCTGGGGGTCACGTTATCGACAAGGATGGTGTTTCGCGGATCCAAAGAAAGTGTAAGAAGCTTGCTTATCAATCGGGAGTACCAAAGACACCGATGTAAATTAGGAGTTTCTCGATTAAGAAGATACTATCGAGATTCATCCAAGATTTTTCAAAGATAGCATCGCCATCAACCAACCTTACTAGAAAGACAATGAAGTTCGCTTCGACGAGAAATGTGAAGAGAGTTTCATGGAATCAAGAAGAGGCTTCACCAAGCACCGTGTGTCGGGCTTTACCGCATAACACGGAGGATTTGTAGTGTATATGATGCGTCACACAAGTGGTCTTGGGTCAGGTATCGATGCAACACGGCAAGGTCATCACAGACGCTTCTACGCCACCTAAAGGACTATGAGAAGGGTTATCCGACTCATGACCGGAGTTAGCAATAGCAGAGTTTTTGCCTTCAAGATTTGGAGGCACTATTTCAGATGGCGAGAAGTGTGAGATATATACTGGATCACAAGAGTCTCAAGTATATCTTCACGCAGAAAGAGCTAAATATGAGGCAACACCGATGGCTAGAATTTATCAAAGATTATGATTGTGAGATTCTGTACTCATCCAAGCAAAGCAAATGTAGTAAGCGTATGCCCCGAAGCGTAAAAGGCAGAGAGAAGTTATCAAGTCGACCATTCAAGAGGAATCAGTGAAAGATTTCAAACGACTCGACTTGGAGGTTAAGTATCCGATGGAGACCAACGAAAAATTATTTACAAAGGGTAAATGAGCCCGACTTTTATTAGATAAGGTTAAAGAGGCTCAAGAGAAGGACGAAGATCATGACAACATCAAGAAGCTGTTAAATCAAGGGGATGAATTGAAATACAAGATCGATGGCACCGAATCGCTAAGATTCAAGGATTTAATTTGGGTACCGCTAGTACTGTAACTAAGAGAAGAGATTTTGCAAGAAGCGCACAAAGACGAGGTACTCGATACACCGTGAAGCACAAAGATGTATCAAGATTTACGCCAACACTTTTGGTGGCCAAACACGAAGAGAGAGGTCATGAATGCGCCACCAGATGTCTAACTTGTCGAGAGTCAAGGCAGAGCATCAACGACCGAAGTGGATTACTACAACCTTTAGAGATTCCGTAGAGTGGAAATGGGAGCACATCACGATGGATTTTGTGGTGGACTTCCAAAGAACGCAAAAAGGGCACGACGCCATACGGGTGATTATAGATCGCCTTACTAAGTCACTTCCACTTTTTGCCGATCAAGATCGTATAGTTTGGACCAAATAGCCAAATTATATATCAAAGAAATTATCTCGAGACATAGCGTACAAAGATTCTATCAGTATCGTGATAGAGATCCGCGATTCACGCCAAACTTCCGGAAGAGTCTTCAAGAAAGAATGGGGACGCAATCTACGGATGAGCACCACGATCATCCGCAATCAATGGGCAAAGCGAGAGAACGATTCAAACGCTTGAAGACATGCTCGAGCTTCAGGTGATGGACTTCAAGGGTAGCCGGAGGATCATCTTCCATTAAGAGAGTTCGCAGATACAACAATAGCTATCACGCCAAAGATTGGAATGCCGCCGCACGAAGCACTCAGATGGGAGGAAATGTAAAACGCCTTTATGCCGGGATGAAGTGGGTGAACGCCGATCGTTGGGACCAGAATCGGTGCAATGCAGATCGTAGAGATCATCAAGGTGATAAGAGCCCGACCGTAGCAAATTTCAAGATCGCCGTAAGAAGTATGCAGACTTACATCGCCAAGAGAGATTTTGAAGTGGAAGCTATGATTTTTGAAAGTATCTCCCCGAAAGGGAAGATAAGGTTTGGAAAGAAAGGTAAATCGAGTCCGAGATTTATCGACCCATTCGAGATCTCAAGAAGATAAAGGGCGAAGCGCATTTGAGGTAGCTTTCTACCTCCGAATCGAACATATTCATAATGTGTTTTATGTGTCGCATGTTACGCACCATATAAGCTCTCTACAAAGCACGTGATATCGTATTTGAGCCAATTCAGTCGAAAAGGATTTGTCGTGACGAGGAAATTTCAGAGAAATTTTAGATAGAAAAGAGCAAAAATTACTAAATAAGGTTATACATTCTCGTAAAAGTTCTTCGAGGAACCACAATGTCAAGAAGCTACGTGGGAACTCAAAGAAAAGATGAGGGAAAATTATCCACATCTTTTTTAGTAACCCTATATGTAATTTCGGGACTAATTTTATAAGGGGGGAGGATGTAATAACCGTGAATTTCAAGTCACTATATACGTATGTACATTATTGATATTTAAAACTTTGTGCTATATAAAGGATTTAATATGTGACAACATATGTGAAGTGGTGTATGGATCAATTAACATATATACTATAGTTATGGATATATACATTTATAGATTTCATTAAAAATGAAAGCTTCATAACCTAATTATACATTAGGTGAGACAATTAAATAACCTAAGGGGTTATGGTAATAAGGAAATATTAGTATTTAATATGTATACTAACTTAAGTGGATAATTTTATTATTTCAAGTGACTAATAATTTTAAACCTATTTCTAGTAAACCTAATTAGGTTATGAAGCTAAAGTCATATGTATAAGTAATTAAATTTCATAAGATTAGGGAATGGAAACCCTAAATAAATAATTAGGGTAATATATATTAAAATTGTTAGACTATGTTTATTACATAGCCCAAAATAATTAAAGGAGGAAGCCCAAAAGAAATAAAATGCAAACCAATACTTAGCCCACTTGATTAAGGGTATTT